>CANUEP010046905.1:0-10885 GCA_947857235.1 Jatropha podagrica | reverse complement strand
TTTTAAATCATTTTCTCATTGCACAAGATATTTCTCATAGTATCATCTTAGGCACGCCATTCATTAACAAAATCACCCCCTATAGATTTTATTTTAATCATATTTCTTCCAAAGTAAATAGCAAGAAAATAATTTTTCCTTTTGCTGTAAAACCAAAAACTAGGAACCTCAAATTCCCTCCTCTTTAGTTTCTAGGTTATCGGGCTTTCAAGAGTCCGTTTGAGGTCCAAACAATGTTCGATCAAGTTGATTCTTGTGCCATTAGAACTGTAGCAAAATTTCCTAGAGCCTGTTGCTGAAATCATGGTCAACACCTATATGCAATTGAAGTCAATTGGTCAGGAATTGAAATGGTATTTGTAAAATGAGAGATCAACTAAATTTGGTTAGAATGTTCTATTCTAAGAAAAAAAATGCATATATGGGAATAAGTGTAGGTTCCTTCAAGTAATCTTGAGATATCTAAGAGAGATTTTGGTGTTATTGGAAGAGTTCGACTATAAGAACTGTGTTGGAATTAGTGGATAGATATGGGTATGCCCATGACTAGCCTTTTTAACCCGGATCCATTAATAATACGTGATAATAATCAATGTCTAATTATTATGACTAGTATTTAAATAAGTTTGAATATTCTAGTTGGTTATATTTTTAGAGAGTTTGTGTTTTAATTGGATTCCTTCAACCTATGATAAGCCAACAAAATTTAAGAGAAAATGAGAATACGTTCTTCTTTACGTTATCACAAAAAAAAAAAAAAAAAAAAAAAAAAAAAAAAACAAAACCAAAAAAAATTTAAACAAAAAACTATAAACGTTTATCCTTAACTTAAAAAAAAAAAAAAAAAAAAAAAAAAAAAAAAAAAAACACACACACACAAAAATTATACTCTCTAAATAAACTTGACTTCTCTCCCATTAACATCATTACAAGAGATAGTAGGACTGTTAGATTGTGGACAACAAGAACAGTTTGTTTGATTGTGATTGCTCCTACAATAAGCAAATTGGTAATGCATCATTTGCTGCGCTACAAGGGGTAGGTATCTGACCCACCTTCTTCACATATCGTGTATGAATATATGATCACATGTTTAACTAACATTGGTATCAGAGCCTTGATGCCTTTGTGTTCTAGTTTGCATAAATATTTGAAAGTTTAATTGATCTTGAATGTATTTAAATGTAAATATGTTTAGATTAATTATTTAGATTACATTTTTTTAGTGAATATTCTATCAAAAAATTATAGATCTATATTTTTTTATTTTATCTATTTTTTTATTAATTTAAATGTGTTTAAATTAATTGATAAATAAAAAAGAGGCGTGCACAACACTATTGAGGTGTTGTGTTACTACATCATGAAATTTGCCTTGTAATGGATCTGTTCCTTCTTACCATGCCTTACCTCTTCAATATATGAATTATTGAATAAAAAAAAGGTAGAATTTTTTTTAGGGTTTGCTAGTATATGACAAATAACCACAAAATAAAAAAGTTACTTTTGGATTGGATGTCTGCAACGTGAAGAGTTAGATTGTTCCTTTTTTTTGTTTCTTTTGTTTGATTTCACATTAGTTAATAATAATAATAATAATAATAATAATAATAATAATAATAATAATAATAATAATAATAATAATAATAAAATTATAACGCCTTATAATTTCGTATCTTAAAATGGTATTATTTGGTCGGGTCATGAATGGTATCATCCGATAGGAAAATAATACTTATATTTGGTCTGAAAATGATATTGAGTATAATTAATATTTATGGAGTTTATTAGATTTTATGAGATTAGTCTTGATTAATTTAAGTTAAAATATATATTTTTCATGATTAATTAAATAATAAATTTTTAGTGAATACTAGTTTACCATATGCAATAGTACCACCGCTCTAGGAAATCATATTATTTCAGTTCCAAAAAATTACTATTTAAATTTTATATTTTATTTAATATTTTTGGAGTATGTATACATGATTTTGGTGGATAGAAAATAATTCATGAATTTATTTGGAGAATTTAGATAATTAGTGAATAATGAATTATGACATTTTATTAATTGGAGAAATTTGAAGAATTATTTTTATGGAGTAAATTTAAGAATTATACATAGATAAATAATATTTTGAGGAGAATTAATTGAAGAATATTTTTAGCTATTGAATTAGAATATCTTGACTTGATCTTGACCATCGATTTGTCATAATCTAATAAAGTAGTGGGAATTGACTATAAAAGTCAATACTTATCCCCCTTAAGCAACATTTTTTCTTCTTCTCATTCTTTCAATTTTCTTCAATTCCTATGTACTAAACACACTAATTTCACTCCATTAAACTATAAGTAAGTGATTAATCTAGGAGAATTAAGGTTGGGTGTTGATATTTGGTGTTTGATTTCAAGGGAATTTGAGAATTCTCTACTTAGTCAAAGGAAGGGGAAACCCTCTACTAAGGATAAAGGCAAAGCTAAAGTTTAAAGAGCTTTAATTTAAGCTTGTTAAAGCTTGATATTGAAGTTAGTACTCTTGAATCCTTCATTCCTTTTATTTTTCCAAATTTTCAATTTCTAGGTTCTATGTCAAAATTTTGGGGATTTCTTAGTTGTTGACTTAGATGATGTGCGTTGTTGATATTAAAGGATTCTTAGATGTATGAATATATTGTTTGTATGATGAATGATGTGAGAGAATCTCCTTCCCTTCACTTTCTCACTTTGGCCTAGCCATGTATATAGTAGGGGTTTGAGTTTTCTTTTCAACTAATGTATGGATTAGACTTTAGATATGTTGTTATGGACGTGCTTAATTATTAGCAAAGTTAAATTGTTCATATGTTATATTTTAGTAATTTTCCTATGATTAAAATTGTTAGGAATTTGGAGGAAAAATATGAAATTGGTCTAGTTGGAATGAATTGAATGCTAAAGTTTGTTTTTTTGGTAATATTTACGTACAAGTATATGCTAATTTGAATAAAAAACTCCTCCCCTTTAATTTACTAAGAATGGTCGAACCATGTTATTAGAAGGAGGAGTGGTTTTCTTGCATTTTCATGAATGTAATTACCTTTAAAATAATGTTTATGATGGATTTAATTGATGGGAAAATCATTTTGTATAAAATTTATGATGAATGATTTTTCATGTAATTAAAACTAAGCAAGTTTTTGAGAAAATAAACTACATGATGTAATTGATGTAAGCTAAGGATTTAGATGCTTTCTTGGGTGCCCTTGAGAGGTTTTAACATGATTGATTGAAGGAGGAAACCTCCTCCCTCTTATGTTCATGAATAGAGCGAGCCACCTTAGGGTGTTAAGGCTTACTTTTGATTCTTTTTAAATGATAATGGAGTTCTCTAAAGTTGTGCTAAATATGTGACATGAATAATAGCAATTTTCCTTGCATGGATATGTTAATTTGACAATTCTTCCTATGATTAAAGCTTATGAGAAATTGGGAATTTCTACATATAAGTGGAATTGTGTTGATTAAGTGTTAAAATATGATATTGTATACTTATTAAATGTTATGGTTTGCTTAATGGAAAAATCAAGTATTCCCCAAGTGAAAATGATAACTTGGCCAAATTGTATAGACTTGACATGTTAATGTCTTCTTACTCTTAAGTTGATAATTTTTATTTAAGAATGTTGATTGATATGCGGTTAAAGTTTGGTGAAAGTATTTTTCCTAAAATGTTTTTAATCAAGGATTTTTCATATAACTAAACTTTGAGGATTTTAGCTTAAATGAGTATGGTTATCAGATTAAGGGTTTTGGGTTGAATTGAATGTGGAAGAAGATTTGATGTTATGAAAACCACATTTTTGGTCATATGAATTATGTAACCTTTTTTATTATTTTGCTTGGAAAATAACAAATTTGACTTTCGCTTTAAACATGATTTACAGACTACCTTATATTCTATGAAAGAAAACTTCCCCTTCCTTATTTTCCCTTTTATCTGAACCTAGGATGGTTCATTTTGCTTTTAATTAATTATTTTCTTTTAAATAAATTATTTTAAGCATGTAATTAGAGTTTGATGAATTTTTGTATGACCTAAGTCATAGAGATTTTTGGGAAAAATAAACAAGTATGTGCATGCTTTGAATATGATGATGTTTCTCTATGCTTTTTTAGTGCTTTGGATGATTTCAACATATATTATAAAACCTTTGTGGCTAAAGTCAATTTTATGACATATGTTTTCGATGACATGAAAAGTTGTCAATTTTGAGTAATTGACAAAGTTTACACATAGTTAGTATACGTCTATATTTCTAAGCATATAAATGATGTTTCGGTGGCATAATATGTGAACAAGTGATTTGTATGGAGAAAGTTGCATTTTTGGTAAAGCATTTTCTATGATAAGTTTTTATGAAAAAATAGCTTTTAAGGTTTTGATGAGTTTAAGTTAAGAATTTCCTATGTTAATCTACAAGTAAGTGAAGAAAGTGAGATATATAAGAAATGTTATGAATTAAGAAAGAAAGATGATATTTTGAGCTCTAGTATACTTGGTATGAATTTGATGTGTGATTTTATTTATTATATAAGATGAGCATGCTCGGCATTTGATACCATTATGATATTAGCCATGATTATATGCTAGGCATATGGGTGCCTTATGTTTAAGCGAACGCGCTCCATATGTTTATGATTGGCTCTTGAAGCCCTATGATTATGTTGGCATATAAGGCCATTACGAATAAGTTTATGAAATCTTATTTGCTACATTTTTTCCTAAGTGTATGCGAGCCCTTTTAAGAAAAATATTTTTAAGAAAATTAAATTAATTAGATTATGTTATATAATTTATCTTAGTTTAATAATAAATGATTATGTTATTAAATGAATCTTTAAAGCATGATATTATGGTATATGGATTTAAATTGAATAGCATGCTTATTGGCAAGATAGATATAAGGTAATAAATATATGGTATGAAATGATGAAATTATATATGTTATCAAATTGTGAGTTTAATAATTATACATGTTAAAGATATTTCTTTTCAGTACTTATAGAATTTTTTATATGCATCTTATAGTTATGGTATGTATAATAATTATTTTTGGAGAGTATATTATTGGGTTATGTAAATAAGTATGCTGATGTATAATTTATTTAGGCATATGTTTATGGAGTTAAACATGAATATTATTTAATGTTTGATGTAGAAATATTTTCTAAGTTAGTTATGCTTTGTTAGAATTCTAAGATTTATTATATATATTGGTGCATTTAATTTGAAGATTATCATGATGCTAATGAGGAATTGAATGGTTATGAGATTATAAAGTGTTGGTTGAGTTGTGTTGGAATTTTGAAGTTTGATGGAGGTTTGGAGTTTCAAATTGGAGTGTTTTTTTGTTTCACAAGTTTTGGCAAGCTAAGTTTTTAAGGAAAACTCTTGCAGTTTTTTTGTAGGATTTTCAAAAAAATATTACTTGCTAAACTTGTGAATACTTAATCACTTCTAATTCACAGTTTAGGGGCATGATTTATATGTTAGTTAGGATGGTGCCACCAGCACCGAATGTTGCGCTCGCCATATAATCTTTTAGACTACACAATGGGTGTTGACCATGATTTTAGCACTAGGCTCTAGAAAATTCCACTACGGTTCCAATGGCATGAGAATCAACTCGACCAGACATTGTTTGGGCCTTAAATGGACTCTTAAAAGCCCAAAAACTCTAAAATCAAAGGGCAAAGGCATTTTGGTAATCAACCAAGATCGGCACTGACTACTATAGTGGCGGCGCAGAGTAGCCTAGTGCTGACGCCAAGCAGAGTGAAGCTCGGACACCTAATTGGCACTGATCAGGAGGTGAATGACACTGATAAGGAGGTGGTCACGTCGATCTGACTGGCTTAACCACCCCCTTTGCATATAAATATAGCATTCCCCCCTCACTTCAAGCTACCTCTTGTTGCTCGATCGAGCGCTTCTCAAGCATCAATGACTCACTCTCTACTTTTATGATTTTATAACCATAAAGTCTGACTTTGCTCTTCTTCCTTAGTTGAGTTTAAAATCGAATTTGGATCTCAAAAGTCAATTCTTTCGACTTTCAATCACACTTTGACCTTTCTTAGGTCAAAGCTATCGATTCACTATTAATTAATCTAGCAATTAATTAATAATTTGTCATTTAACATATTATATAAGACTATAATACAGGTCCTCGCATCATACCTTAGCTTATATTGGAGGAAGACTCGACCTCTTTGGTCGACAATAATTGTGGAGCTCCGATTCGGACGCATCACAAGCACAAGGGTATAATTCCTTAGACTTAGGCTTTGTCAATTCAAGCTTGGTCCATTCGGCACCTTATGAAATGTTAAGCTCGGTCCGTCCGACATCTGATATATGTAAAAGCTCGTCTGTCTGGCACCCAACATGCTTTAAGCCTAGTCCGTCAGGCAAAATAAGCCTGGTCTGTCCGGTAAAATCATAAAACCAATTTTTATACTAGAGTTTGGTCTAGCCAACACATTTGTAAGCCACTCTAAATGAGGCACCTAAAAAACCCTACCATTCTAATCAACGGTAGAACTTCGTGCTCTCTAATCCTCATACAAATGAGGTATGAAGGCATACCTACGGATTTCAACGTTAGTAGCGGGCCCTCGACCAAACTGACCGATAGGGACTTAGGGGAATGTGTCGCACGACCTAGAATCCTCGATAAATGAGGATAGAGTCGGGCTTCCCTCCGAATTACACACCTTTATTCATTTATTTACTTTTAATGCACTATATTTTCGATATTGTCATGCTTTGCTAGTATGTTCATGCATCGATAAACTGACATTCATGGAAAATAATGCTTTTGATTTTCAATTAGACCCAAACTTTTGATCCATATGTAATGAAGCTGAAAACCTAGTCCCCGAATCTGATGATTTGAGGCTAGTGCATTTTATCCATTGTGGCTCACTGAAAGGAGTCAATCATGGGGTTTTTACCTTATATTTTTCTCAAAGACAAAAACAAATTAAGGTGACAACTCTAACACACCACACAGTGAAAGCGCTTCAAAGAGGCAATTTGAAATCACTTAAGCATTAAAAATCGGGCCATAAAACTGACAAACTGGTAAACAGACCAACAAACAAGTCACGACAGGACCAATTAATAGGACAAAGGAACCATAGGGAAGTTCCTCCCAGTTTCCATGATGAATCGATCAATGGGCACATCCAAAAAGTCTTCTGTCCTTCGAAGCTTTTCCCACAGCTCCCTTATAGGTTGGCGACCCCATTTGGGACTTTTAAACATTTTTTTCAAACTAAAAAATGTAGTAAGAGGATTACTAAGTAAGCTTCGGATCTCTAGTTTGGGTCTAATTGAAAGTCATTTTGCATTCATTCAGATGCACCATTTGGAATCCTTTCCGATCATTAGAATTAACCAAATTGAGTTGCTATTATCACTTAGGAGCAATCTTTCTTTGAACTGTCCCGAATCGAGAAAGCTATTTACTCATCCATTGCACCCTTGTTCCTTATGGTAGGGTAAAGGATTTGGCGTACCAATCATTCCATTTGACATGACATGGTCAAATAACGAGGAATATATATCAACTCTAGCAGATGGGACCCTTAAACCAATCCACTGAAAGTATGTAATGACTCTAGATCTGATCCCTAGGATTATATACACTCTACATCATGAAACCATTTTTGGCGTAATATTCATGTACTTACACATTATATGTTATGGACCAAGAGTTGAACACCATCCAACGGTACCTAAACACCAACCAGTGGTAAACCTAAACATCATCTAGTGGTAAACCTATATAGCAACCAGTGGTCAACCAAACACTATCCAGTGGTAACCTAAACACTAATCCAGTGGTTAACCTATACACCATATAGTGGTAACCAATATACCCATCTAGTGGTAACCTATACACTAATCAATGGTTAACCAAACGACATCCAGTTGTCAACCAAACACCATCTAATGGTAACCTATACACCAACCAGTGGTCAACCAAACATCAAGCCAGTGGTCAACCTATACACCAATCCAATAGTAACCAAACACCATCTAGTGGTAACCTATACAATGTCTAATGGTAACCTATACATGATCCAGCGATAACCTATACATCATCTAGCGGCAACCTACACACCAACCAGTGGTCAACCAAACACCATCCAATGGTAACCCAAACTCCATCCAGTGGTCAACCTAAACATTATCAGATTATCCAAAAGTCTTAAAACAAACCTAAGTACTTCCATTTCCTAAAATGGGGGCAATGCCTGAGTTATGCCCTCAAGTCTTGGCTCGTGCATTGTTCCTCCTAACCAAAAGCCTCAAACCTAACCTGAGCACCTCAGATTATCCAAAGCCTCAAACTCGACATGAGCATTGGGTTTTGGCTTTATCACCTTCTCTATCTCCTGGGGACTCTCTTGAATGAGTGATTAGTTGTTTACTACAATACAAAGCGGGCAAGAAGGTTAGCTGCTTTGCTAGTTGGAACGTAGGTAGAACACAAGACAAGTAGCCAAGGGATAACTTTTAATCTCACTACTCCTAGCAAAAGGCTTTTAGGGTTGGCTTGCTACTACTCCTAGAATGAGGGGATTACTTATAGAGAAGGGAATCGAAGAATTGAATCCCATTTGGTTTGGTTGCTAGTGAGTGAGAGAATCCCAGATAGGCTTATGACCTTGAAGCTCTAGCTTACCTCGCTTCGGGGCTTAACAATGAACCATAACTTCAATTGATCAGTGTCATCGCATTATTTTTATTTTAGCATTTTCCTCTTCAAATGAGGAAAGGACTAGGATTTCTCCCCATTTCTATTCAAATCGTCCTAGAGAGATAAAAGTTTTTATAACTACTTACACGACTCGATCTACTATGAAAGAAGATAGACAAGCTCTTCTTGGCCAACTAAGGCTATCAAATAGGTAAGTGTTAGATTTCAAAACCTTATGTTATGGGGCAGGGGGAGGGGGGGGGGAGGAGGGTTCGTGTGATGGAAACGATTGTAGCTTATAAACACCAGATTACCAAAATCCTTAAACCTAACTTAAGCACCTAGATTATCCAAAAGCCTTAAATCAGACCTAAGCATTTCCATTCCTAAACTGGGGGACACACACGAGTCATGCCGCCAAATCTTGGCTTGTGCATTACTTCCTCCTAACCAAAAGCCTCAAACCTTACCTGAGCACCTCAAATTATTGAAAGCATCAAACTCGACTTGAGCACACCATATTACCAAAAGCTTCAAACCTAACTTGAGCACCCAAATTATCCAAAAGCCTTACATCAGACTTAGCACTTTCATTTCCTAAATTGGGGGCAACACCCAAGTCATGCCCTTAAATCCTAGCTCGTGCCTTGTTTCCTCTTAACCAAAAGCCTCAAAACTTGACTTGAGCACCCTCAAAACACTAAAGCCTCAAACATGACTTGAGCAGCAAGATTATCCAAAAGCCTTAAATAAAACCTAAGCACCCCTACCCCTAAACCGGGGGCAACGCCTAAGTCATGCCATCAAATATTGGCTCGTGCATTTCTTCCTCTAATCCAAAGCCTCAAACCCTACCTGAGCACTCCTAGATTACCTGCAACTTTAAACATCAACCAAAGTCACCAAACCTTAGCATTTTAGATAATCCAAAATTCCCAAACCCTGACCAATGCTATCAAATACTGATCCAAGCCTTAATCTCTGACCTGAGCCACCAAAAGGGCTTAAACCCAACCCAAGCACTTCAACTGGGGGCATTCTCCCTAAACCCAAGCCTTGAGCTAGACCCAAGCATACGAATCATAGAAAACCTTAATAGCTTGTTAACTTAGCATAAAATATCATTTGTTTGATTATTATCTATGGGTAGTTTTTGGTTAAAATGAAGATTTTTCACTTGATTTTCATATTTCCCATAGGATATACTAGATTTGTTGAAAAGGAAGCTTTGGAGATTGATTTCTTGAAGTTTTAGATAAGCTATCAAATTAGAGCTAAATCCTCAAAAATCTATTGGAAGTTTTTGGTTAGCGCTTGGGCAAGCAAAGAGAAAGATCAATCCAAGAGAGAGAAACGCTACTCAAAGTTTTTGCATAGTGCTTGGGCAAGCCCTATGGAGTCAGACCTGCAGAGAGAGAAATGCTACCGGAATTTTTTACATAACGCTTGGGCAAGCGCAATTGTAACAGACTTTTTCTTTCCAATGTCGTTGATAGTGATTTATTGGTCTATGAATAGTACCATTAGTCCATGACTTGGTATTATTTTGGTCTGAAAAAATTACTGTGTAATATTTTATTTAATATTTTTGGAGCATCTTTGCATGATATAGGTGGGTAAAAAATATTTCATGAATATTTTTGGTGAATTAAGACATTTAATGAATATTATTTCTAGTGTGGTATATTAACGAATAAATGAGGGATTATTTCTTTGGAGTTAATTTAATTAATTGGTAGAGTTAAATAATATTGGAAGCGAATTAATTGATGAATATTTAGAGCCATTGGATGAGATTACTTAAGACTTGATCTTAGCCATTTATTTGGCACAAAATTAGAAAGCAAAGTTTGACTTTGCCACCTTAAAGTTACGACTCATCAACATATTCTCTCTCTTCCCTTCTTCTTCTCCAAAGCCACCATCTTCTTCTCTTCTTCCTCCATTTTCTTTCATTTTCCTACCTCCAGTTACTGTGGATTCCTATCCCTACACACATAGGCGTGAAATGCATATGACAAAAGGATAGAAATGCACGTGATGTGTGAGTCGCCACCTTGTTTAATTATTTAAGGGTAAACTGGGAAAAACCCTAAGTGACTCCAATTTTAATTAACCTAATTACTAGATCA
>CANUEP010046893.1:0-81561 GCA_947857235.1 Jatropha podagrica | reverse complement strand
TTTTTTTTTATAGAGAGATTATTATTGACAAATAAATATATATATATATATATATATATATATATATATATATATATATATATATATATATATATATATATATATATATCAAGCTATAGGTTATCATGTCCCACTATACATACAACATCAAGATGCTGCTCTCCGCTGATGTCCATGGCATCAAGGCTCAGAATAGAACATGGAAGGGCTGGAAAAGTTACATCAAACTGCAATTTCGGGCATCAAAAGGTGAAAATTTATTACTTTGCAATAATATGAAGTAATAATATACAGCATATAATGAAAAAAACCTTTGAGGAAAAGACATCACATGCATAGTAGAACAAGAACAATTATTTAATTTAATGAATTTATATATTTGATAAGTCAACAGGGGTTAACAAAGTTTTTTAGCTTAAGCTTGCTAAATTTAGCAAATCAAGTGACAAACTTAATGTCAAAACCGCAGTCCAATGAAAGGAGAATTTTGCAGGTTTTAATAGTAAAGCTGTTTCCCACAGCTTAGAAGCCAATTAATAAATGTTATAAATTAAATTCAGGCATTACATTGATGCGCAAAGTTTCTCCTCTTGAAGTATCAACTACAAGCTTTGTTACAGTTACAGCATGGAGATATAATCCTGCAAAAATTTGAAAAATCTGTGATTCAGAAGAAATTCAGTCACTTTCTTTAGAAAACAAATAAAAGCTTTATTTGTCATTAATAATCTTGCAACTGCTAAACATCATCAATAAAACAATTAGACCAGCAACACAAGCAATAATTAAAAGGGATCAATCCACCTACTTGCATTAATCAATTCCTGGTTGCTATGTTCAAAAAGATATGATGGCAGGAACAGTAAGGATATATTATAACCAATAGGTCACATTTAAAATGGAATTGGAGATCCTTAGCTCGTATATGATCCCAAAAGCAACTTTTGTAAGCATTTTTAGGTTTACGAGCTTGCAGAGCGCAAATAGTTAGCCAAGTTCTAGGTTCACTGCCTTGTTGTAACTTGGAAGCAGGTGGTAGTTATATTTTGATTTCTGCTCTAACTAACTACTTGTCATCTACGTGTTGTCTGTGTAACAATATCAAAATGAGAATTTCACGGCCTCTCAAATGGACACAATCCATGTTGCACACTAGCAATGAATAAATTATTTTACAACACTTCAAGCATAGTCATAACAAACAAAATCACATACAGTTCATAACACAAATTTTTAAATTTCTTAAGAGCAAAGAGAATTTCTTCTAAAGAAAATCCCAGCATAAAAAAATTGTTAATTAGACAGGAACAGCATTTCAGACAGAGAAAACTAACTGTTCTATATAATGAGATGGTTCCTCCTGAGACAAGCAAAAATTTAAAATAAAACTCAGAGCTATAAGTACTAATCCCACTCCACTCAAAGAAGGCCAATTTAATTCAAAATTTCTTCCAATCATTTGCAGAAAAAGCACTAGTTAAAATAGACTGTAATCAATAGAATAATCCCAATACACAACCTAGGATCAGGAATACCAAACAGCACTGAGAATGTTAAGTGCTTAGAGATTTGAATCCAAGCTTCTTAGTCCTCACCTAGATTAGAAGGAGATAAATTTTGAGTTATCTGAATCATCATTTGAATATTGTGCTCCTTTTATGAGACAGGGATTGAGTAAAAATTTAAATTCATCCAAATTATAAAATATTGATTATTCGATTATAGTTCTTTTGCAAACCCATTAATTAATTTGAAGACAGCAAAAACAACTGGCAATTATCCTAAAAGAAGAAGGTTAAAAAATTAATTGAACTCTGAAATGTGAGCGACTCGTAAACTAATTCACCAAATCCACATGCTGTCACGTTGAAGAAATCACAAAGGTCAGCATAAAATCCCAGCTACCACAAGCAATAGAGCTCCACATATTATAGCTCAAAATCACACCTTTGAACCATCTTCACTCTAACAAGAAATGGTTATCTCAATTTCGGAATCAACAAAAAAATCAGTCCAGCTTAAGCCCCTTGAAGTAAAGAAACAGAGCAAGATACCAAATAAAATCAAGCAAGCAGACCTACTCAGATCCAATTAATTACACGCAATCAACGGCAAATAAATATAAACAGAACATAAAACCCTAGGAGGGTGTTTCAACGTACGGAGCTCAGAGATGAAGAGGAGAAGCATGACAATAGAAGAGGCGATAGTGATAACACCGCCGGAGAATGTACGGCTGTAGAAATCCTCGTTGATTTTTGGATACGCGTCCAAACTCCTAAGTTTGCTCATCATTCCCTCCATTTTCCAAGCAACCGATCGATCGATCGATCGACTAATCGACCGAAATTATTGTTATAAAAACTAAAAATTCTATTTAGTATAAGGATATATAAAAGGGAAAAAAAAAATCTAATTATTGATATTTGATTTGTGACGTCGTTGATTAAACTTAGACGCCCCGTTGAAATCGGGGAAAATCGATCTGGTTTTTGCTATAACGAGGCGTTCAACAATTTTTTTAGGGCGGTAGCTGACCAGTGCCTAATGGTTCTTTTCTTTTTGTATTTTTGTGGTTTGTTTATATATTTTGTTTTATTTTTCTTTCGTTTTCTTTTCTTTTCTTTTCTTTTCGTTTCGTTTCCTGTTCCTTCTGTTTGTCGCCGGACAAGAATGGCCGCACCTCCCCCGGTAATTACGCTGCAAAAATAAATATAAGGTTTGCTTGGTTAATTTTGGACCCATAATATTTACATTTTTGGATAGATGCATTTAATTTTTATTTGCACTCTTTTTTTTTTACTGATTATTATAAATGATTTTTGAATTGCGCTGAAATACAGCAAACGAATCAAATTATACATAGATAGTTTATAATCAATAATAATTTTCAAAATATGATTCATATTTTTAAATTTATAGTATAGTTTTTGGACGGAAACTCATACATTTATTTCATATATATAAGTTTATTATTATTTATATTAGATAAATTATCTATAATATTATATCTTCTAACACATATATTTTTTTATTATTATTGATTTGTTTCTATATTTAGAGTTCTTTTATCTCTTCACCCATGAAAGTTTGATCCCTTCATTGCAAAGATTTATTGCTAAAAATATGATATTTGATTTTATTTATTTAAAAAATTTAAATATTATTCTACTAAGGTGTACATTCGACCAATGAAATTTGATAGTGTGGCTTATTCCTTATTGATACTATTAACATATAAGTTTTTGAAAATCAATCAAAGCATAAAAGGTCTTAAGAAGAAGTTATTTTGTCGTACAATTTAATGATTGTAGAGATTTATATAACGGTTAATATCATCTTGAAGGAAAAAATCCAATATTGTTTCTTTTAATTTTATTACTCAAAATAATATAAATAATTCTTTTTATTTATTAAAGGATCAAAACTTTCCATTAATTATGATAATAAGTTTTATATATAATCTAATTGAGTATTTAAAATACTTGATTTTATTATCAATGAATTATATTTATAAAAAAAAATATTTGTGCTACCTACAGTAAAAAAAAAAAGTTTTTTTTTATATTTATGAAGTTATTGTGGACAACTTGATTTTTTTTAGAAATAAATATTAAGATTTCATTACTTAAATTTTAATTAATACAAATAATAGAATTTATTTATTTTCTCATAAAAAAATCCGATCAGCTTGATAAAACAGTTGGATGTTCAAATTCGTATCCCGATTATCCAAAAGGCCTGCTGCTTACAACACAGAGACAATCCAGTAATTTTACTAGAGGGCCCATTACAAGCCCATCAATAAAATTCCTTATGCAGTCATGCTTGCATATTTTTTTAATGTATATTAGATTAAAATAAAGAATACAACTTTTTTATTAAAATAATTATATTAGATATCCAATAAATTGGAAAGCCATTAATAGTACTTTTAATATTTGTACTCCTTAAGAATTAATTTTTTAAGATTTATTATTTTGTTTATACCTTCAATTTATTAATTAAATTATTAACTTGATAATAGACTAAGAATATTTTCAAAAAATAACTGTAAAAATAAAAATAAAATTCAAGTTTTTAGTTAAAATCATTAATTTTGAACTCCATCAGTTTAAAGTCAAGCCTGATACAGGCTTGAAAAGTTTTCAATGAGCCATTCGAGCTCATCGAGTTCTTGTCAATGAGCAAAATAGTAAGTTGATATTAATAGAATCATTTCAAAGCAAAACGAGGAATTATTTTGGATTCAAAACACCTGCAAATAAAATGAACTCAAACAAGGAAAGGCTCCAAGAATAGAAACCATCTTCAAGATGTGAAAGAAACCCAGTTTTAGAAATTCCACATTTCGGAAAATGTTTATGCTTTCTGGCATTTGTTTAACCTACAAAGCAAAATGACAAATACTGTCAATAAGCATTTCTTAAAAAAGAAGAAAAAGAAATAAATATCCAATCAAAAGTTGTGAAAACTGATAATATATTTTCCTTCGAAGTGAAATATATTTTCTCTCTTGCACAAATCAATGGATAGCAACTTCCAAGAGGTTTGCAATTTTGCAGTTCTGAATTTTTCTAAGCTTCAATCCATACATATTTAACGCTCTGGAATGGTCAATAAGTATCAATTTCAACGTGCAATATAGAACAAATCGTGGATTCTGTCTACTTGGCTTCATGCACATCAATTTTGAAATACACTTTAAACTTCAATATCCTCATTCTATTGGTGCAGATCAAAGCACTCGGACATTTAAAGACATCTTCAGAAACTCATTATAAGCTTTTCTCATGGTACTTAAAATTATTGAACGACTACTGAAAATTTTTGTTCATTTTATATATTACCATTTTTCTTTTCTTTTTGAAAGCAAGACAGAATCATGCATTAAATAGTATAGAAAGCTAAAAGACATTGTGGGATTGTAACCCACCTTCGGAGGCCAGCATAAAGATATGAAGCCTTAACTAAAGTATGAGCTTGTACATTAACTTCTCCTAATCCACCTTAAAAACATATTATCATTACTTATTTTCTATTAATGCAAATGATTATATTTATCGTTTGTTGCTCTTTCTAATTGTGTAATAATGTGAATGAATACGTGTATGTGTAAGAAAAAAAATTCAAATGAAATATAACATATATGGATTTTGTAGAATGGTCACAAGATAATAAAAAGTACGACTAATTGGGGTAATTTATTTTGTCGTAAAAAGTATGAATGATATTTAGGGAAGTTTTGTACAATTTGTCACAAACAACTAGCGACATCGATTCAATGGCATTTCTTGGTGACATTTTTTCGTCGCAAATGATTATTTGTGATGTTTTTTAATATTTAAGGATGTTCCAAATGTTTTTAAAAACTATATTTTGTTGTAGTGACATAAGTCAATAATAAGTTATTTTTAAAATAAATTTTCTATTATTTTAATAAGATATTAAAAATTAGTTACAAAAATATTAAAATTGACTATTTTATCCTAGTATTTTTGTCGAAATTAATTAATTAATATTTGTATTTAACAAAAAAATATAAAATTTAACAATAGGATATAACAGTGTAATATAAACAAAATATAGATGCAAAACTATGTATTTTTAAAAATACATGGGCAAAGTCATAATTTTATAAAATTACAAGAATAAAATAGTATTTTTTTTTTTTCCAAAATTTCATTACTAGCATTAGAATTTTCTTTTTTCCCCACTAAAGACAGTGGGCAAAAGAAGTTCTCATTTCTCTGATCTCCTAAAAATTTCATGGGCTATCCAATTAGGGTATCTTCAATAGGTGAAAAATATTCCATGCCTTGCACTTTAAAAATGATTAGCACTTGGAATCATTTGCAAACGAGGAAGATGGTTCCTTCATTATTATACACGTGAAATTTTAATTATAAATTCTATAAATAGAATAATAACCAAATTTCAATCAGTTGTTTTTCTTCCCACTACACAAAATGTAAATATAGCACATGGGTGCATAAATATCTAATCAAATCATTGGGAAGGTTCGCAAATCAAATCACATTTATTCTTTTACTTTCAAGAATTTGCTCTTGAGACGAATAATTTCCCAACTGTTCATTTCGGAAATGATTGTCGAATTGGCTTTTTGTCATTCACATGCTTTTGATTTTTTTTTTTTTTTCCCCTTCAATTTTTATGTGCCATCATTTTCACCTTTGCCAATCACTCTAAATTCTTCCATTTGACTGTTTATAGTCGAAAAACAGCGGAAGAAAATAAGACGTATAAATTTACATTAAAACAATAATTAATAATGTGAGTGCCATCCATCATTATAATATGAAGTTTTCGAGAACATTGATTATCATAATCTCTATTAATTGGTTTGAGCCATTAGCCACGGTATCGCAGTCTCAATCTTATGCAATGCAAATTCTTTCAGATTAATCCCTTTATTTTCTATAACGAGCAAAGATTAATCAATTCAAATATATTATGTTTTCTTCTTAATAATTTAATAAATTAAATTAGGTAGAATTTACATGGCTAGAACGACACATAGTAATTGCACAGATTATAATTCTATTGTACCATTTGTTTTAAATAATATTATAAATAAATAAATAAATTTATTTTACGAAAGGTGGTGGAGTGTTTGACAGCTATGAAAGAAGTATTTTTACCAAAAAAAAGAATAAAATAATTGGATTACGTGACCGTATTGCGTTGAGAATGATGTTATAGGTGATAAAAGCCTGCGATTATGTTATAGATTATGTTGCAAGAAGAGGTTACGTGCGATGTTAGTAGTATCAGACAACAAATTCCATTTTGGACCATCCTTTATTACCTAGTTGGTGGTATGGGCACTAAAAAATACTTTATATTATATATATATATATACAAAAAGTAACCCAATTGAGATCTTAACGAACGAGTGGAATTAATGATTTTAGTTTTGCCTAACCGCATTACATAACATAAACATTTGGCAATAATTATGTTGTTTAAGTATGTCCCAATTCACTCTTATTACAATTAAACTAATTGATTTTTTTTTTTTTAAATTAATATATGAAAGTACAAAAAGAAAACCCATTAGAGATTTTTGTTGGAGGGTAGTAAAGCAAGCTAGTCAATTAAAGCCATCATCGAAGCTCCAAAATTTCTTACATCTACCGAGATTAACCATACAATAATAATTAATAATCTACTTTGCATCCAATATTGAAAAATTCTCTCTAGAGTATCAAAGTAAGATGAGATTCTCCTATGGGTCACTTTGTTTTATGATGAACACAAAATTTATATAAAGAGAAAATGGGAACATGAAAGATTGAGTGAATCTTTCAATCCCTTATTTTAATCCTTATAAAGTAATTGATGAACGAAAATGTCAATTCATTGATCAATACATAATGCTCATATCACATATTTAGGTACATTGATCTTAAATTTTAACTTTATCTTCAATTTTAATTTTTAAATTATATACGAATAAGGGTAAATAGAAAATTGATTTGTAAAACTATTTATACATCAAATATATTATATTAACTAACTCTGTTCGCTTTCTAATAAACAAATTCTCAATGACCCATTTAACAAAATATTAAACCCTACAAAGATCTTGAAATTAAAAACTATGGGTGGGTTTAGGGAGGGGATATCCAGATTGCAGGAGGAGGTGGAGGTGGAGGAGGTGGTGGTGGGGGCAAGGAAACTTGGAGATTAATAGGGTTTTTAAGTGGGGATAGAAGGTGGGCTTTAGTGGATTAAGCACTAATGTTAAGATTTGTGGACCCATAAAATGAATGATTGCCAAGCCAACGTGACATGTCCCATCACAAAAAAGCAAAAAACGAAATGGGCCCCTTTTTATATTTTTTTCGCAGCGTCTGGTTTTTTCCTCTATATTAGTAGGGGCCCATTTTACTGTTCTTAACCAAAAGCGAAGCCTCGAGAACTCGTTCTTGTGGCAGTTTTTTCTGTTAGGTTTTTACTCATTTTTATGTGCTGACTGCCTTTCCATTTTCGGTCAAGATTTTCTTAGTGTATTGGAAAAAAAAGGTTCTCTTTTGGAAGGTTTAACTCTAATTAATTGCATTATAAAGACAAAAAACGCAACTTAGGCGGGTTTCTTTTTTGCGATTTATGGAAAGGGGGCACTCAAACGACAATGAGTTTTGCTCATTATTGGCTTTTGTACAATTATTCAATCCCATAATTATATTTGTATTTATTGTTTTGATAGTGATCTTAGGGACACGACAACATTATTTCTTTTGAGATTTTAAATCCAAGTTAATCTTTTTATTTTACCCAACACCAATTAAGATAATTAATTATTTTGACTATATCTATTATCCAACAACATTTGCAAGAGTTATACCACAAAAACATTATTTTGATTGACACCACCTTCGTAAATTAATTAGTTTGCTCGATTTAATTGAACATTGTATAATTTGGAAGTCGTGTTGGATTTAATAAATAAATTTATTGAACAACTCTAATTAGAGGATCGAAGAAGGAGATTATATATATATATATAAAGAAAAAAGGGAAACTTTGGCATGGATATGGATTAGGGAGCGAGATAGATAGAAAGATACACAAATCAAAGATAAGAAACTATGCATGGATGATGGATATTTATCAAAAGAAAAAGGGGCGGCATGGATTGAGAGTCACTTGCATATCATTCCACGCCGACATTCATTTTCTTTGATATGGTGAGTCTATATCTATCGTTCCCTACAAGGGAATCAATCAAGAATTGCAACTTGACGCCTGCCCAATCAAAATTCAACATTAATGATTGGCATTCTTCAAAACTTTTGCTTTTAAATCCAGAATATTATATATTAATATTTTTTTTTTAATTCAAAACAAATATTATAGGGTAAATGGGGAATGAGAATATGTGATTTTTTTTTTTTTTATAGAGAATAAGGAGATTAATACTTTACTTTTAGATTATGATTTGCTATTAGGATATGCATGCCTTAAATCTTAATTCTAAACTTCATTCGCAGGGAGAATTCAGAATAAACCAATAATCAAGAACACGATTCTTTTTTCATTTCGTTATATATTTCTAGTGTGGGTCTTGAGGCCTATAGCTCCAATATATATATATAGCATTAACTGCCAAATCAACTTTAATGCTATATTTAAGTTATTTAAATGGATACCTTATTTTTATCAAAATGAAATTTCAAATTTAAATTGAATTACATCTCTGTTCCTTTTTCATAAATAATTTATCTAAAAATAAGTTTTGAATTTTCATATCCAATAATAAATTTTTAAAATATAAAATTTTTATAATTCTAAATATTTTTATCGTCCTAGAAATTACGTTGTTTATGGAGTATTTTTTTAACTAATATTCAATATCATAATCAAATAATAAAAGATAAATTGTTTAGAAAAATATTTTTCTTAGACAAAATTTTCAAAGTTAAGATATTTTCTCTTTCCCTCTTAAATAATTGTTTGCACATCTGCACTTTATCTAGAGGTAATCAAACTGGGAATTGATCTTATCATCTAGAAGATTTGAAGCATAATAGGTAGCACCATCTTTGACTGACAAAGATCTGTGACCTTTAATATCGATTGCAGATGCGGTTCTTGGTGCGTTTGGTGTTGATAAATTTGAAGGTTTGATAATATTTTATTTTGATTATTTTTTTTTAAAAAAAAAAAAAAGAAGAAAAAAAAGCATCTGGAATATTATTATTTCTAGGTTGAAAACAAATTCTATTAGACCTACCCAATAGATCTGATCTTTGTAGCAAATGGTTTTGATTTTATTTTCTATTTTCTTTTCTTTGTTAAGCTCGTAACTGCTTTGGAAGAATTTTCCCACGAAACCCAAACTTTAATCTCTATATATAAAATAAGAGAAGTCATTAATATCTAAGCAACGATCAGATGTGACTTGTTTAATAAGTTATTTTCTTGTACACTTGTCAAATAAATAGGAAGTTGTTGAATATAAAGTCTTTCGACTAAGAGTTTAATATTTAAATATCGAGATTCTATTACAAGAAACTTAATTTTTTTCAAACAACATTCTAACATAAAAAAAACTAAAGGATTAATTACTTTTTTAAACAAATTTTAATGTTCTAAAAAAGTCCTATAAAACACTTTCTATGGGCTATGGCATTTCAATTTGTAATGTCCTGTCTGCTTGTGTGTGTCTATATATATATATAGTTAAATATTTAAATTCTCTCTTGAATTTTGGTATTTGAATGACATATTATGCATTTGAACTTTTATATTTTGTTAACGTTGCACACATTGCCATATTAATAACAATAATTATCGAATTTTTAGATTTTATATGTAAAATATCAATTTGACGTGTAATTAGTAAAACTTGTAAAATAATATTTTTATATTTTTTAATTATTCAATTGAACTAATTTTATA
Organism: Jatropha podagrica; assembly: GCA_947857235.1. Classification (NCBI taxonomy): domain Eukaryota; kingdom Viridiplantae; phylum Streptophyta; class Magnoliopsida; order Malpighiales; family Euphorbiaceae; genus Jatropha; species Jatropha podagrica. The sequence continues at coordinate 71,133 of CANUEP010046893.1, read as the reverse complement.
AGTTTTAGGTGTTGAATAAAATAATTATGTAAATTGAAATGTTCGATAGGTACAATTTTATGAGTTAAAGTATTGATTATTGTTAAAATTATTAGTGTCACAAAATTAAAGAATAAAGTTTAGGAGTGAATTTATATATTTGAAAATATCTTGTTCAATAAAAGGGCTGATATAATATCATTTGTCCATAATTAGTTTTTTTTTTCAATTGCTTTGCTTTTAATTTGTTAGCAATCTAAAGTGAATTATACTCTTTGGTGAAATGCATAAATTTGCTTTTCTATTTCAAGTAAAAAAAATATGATACTTTTAATCGATAAAATTGCACTTATTGGGGATTACAACTCGTAAAATTATATCTATCAAATACTTTTTAAATATTAAAAAAAATTATTATTATAAAAATTATATTAACCACACATCAAATGAATATTTTTTACATAAAAATAAAAAAAAACTGTTAATTGCTATTATATAAAATGTACAATATTATCAAATTTGTAATTTCGATAATATAATAGATCTTTTTTTTATTTGAATATTTAGAACTTAAAAGTATTTCAAAAGGATTTAATATGAACAATTAAAAAGAAAAGGTACTAAGGTTGTAAAGTTCAATTTGTTCGGCCTCTATTGTCCCGGGCTGAGGATCCCTATACGGTATATAGAACAGTACTCAGAAGGTCATGTGCCCATGGAACATCTTAAATTGAAATGTCAGCAGCGATTCAAATCAATAGGACAGTGACCAATACAGCTAATAGTCCCCCCTTATTTCAGTTTTTTTGACCAAAAAAAAAAAGTTCAATTTGTTGAAATTGATGAACTAGAGAGCCTAGACGAAAACCCATTTAAGACGCATACGCTACTCTCAAGTGAAATTATTAAATTTATTCAGATCATAATAAATTATTAATTTTTTAAAAAAATTATTAAAATTAAGTAATAATTATTAATTATATATAAAGGGTAAATATAAAAAAATATTTATCAATCTTTGAAATAATAAATGTAATAAATATTTTAAAATAAACTATATTTTAAAATATGTGGCAAGTATTATGAAATTGAGATATTATGTTTTATCCAATAATAGGGATGAATTATTAATTATGGTCAAATAAGAAAAAGAAATAATTATTTTCCTAAATTATTCCCTTTTTTTTTTTCAATTCCCATTAAATAATATGAAAAAAGATACGTAGTGTACTCACAAGTCATAAAATCATTAATAATCTTCAAACTGTGGGAAAAGTAATTAAAAAAAAAAACCGAAAGCTGCATCTTGACCTAACAATTTGTCAATATTGGCTTTAGTCCACGTTACTATTTAGTCGCAAGCTTTATAATTTGGACCGTTATGGAAACTATATGCAACTTTTATATTTTCAAATTCACGTTTCAACTAAGAGGTACATAAATCTCTTCTTTAGAACTCAATTAATTTAACTTCCAATTTAAATAAAATCATAAGTAATTAGTAATTATAACCCTTCTTAATTTTTACTTATAAAAAATAATAATTTTTTATTTAAACCATCAAATTTCTGAAATTCATTAATAAACGCTCCTGACATGCTTACCAAAAACATTTAACTCTTAGTTGATAAGAATATTACTTCATAGAGTAATTTTTGCCCACAAAGAAACGAACTCAAAATTATCAATTAGAATTAATAATTATGAATTTATAATAAGTAAATAAAAAAAGATATATAGCTTTTATGAAATGTAGAATGAAAGAAGCAAGAAAAGAATATTAATTAGAGATTAGGTATAAAGTTGCAAAATTCGTACCACCTACGACCCATAATTTTAAAGCAATCTGCCGACTTATAATATAAAATTAAATTTTAAGAGTAATATTCTGGTGGTTTTGAGACCATATGAAAGGGTACGTGGCCATCTCACTGCCATGAAGTTATTGTAGGGTCCTCACCGAAACATTGATATTTGACCTTTTTGGCCTTTAATAGACATTTCCAACTCTGTTTGTTTCCTAGAAAATATACTAAAGAAACTGGAAGTGAGTCATCGAGTTGAAGTACGAGGTGCCTAATTACTTGCATGAAAAGATCACTAATTATTATATACTAAATAATTGAGTAATTACCGAATATATGCTTGCGTGGCGCCATACAAAATGCCTATGTCATCACATCACCTACATGCATGGGTCAAATTTCAAATTTTTGACTGAATTATATATATTTGCCTTCTTTAAAAATGGAAAATTGAAAGCAGTACCTTTTATAAAAATAATTTGATTTATTATTCAACTATAAGGTTGTATTTTACGTACATTGAGCCTGTCGAGAACTATAATTTAAAAAAATTTCACAATTATTTTGTAATGCTCGTCTTAAAATGTGGAATTTGATCCCTTACTGTTTATTGCCTTTTTGTGATGATGATTGCATCAGTTTGTTTTTGCCTTAAGGAAAAAAAGAAAGTTTTGTGATTAAGTGATATGAGAGCCTAATGAATATTTGTTTAGTCTAACCATTTGAATTTCGTTAATGTTAAAGCGAAAGCATATCATGAAAATGCTTACATGTGAATACAAACACGTAAGGTGGACTTGTCAATGGTATGAATTTAAAAGAGACCTAATAAAAAAAAAAGGAAAAAAATTGGAAAGAGGAAAACAAGGTGCTACCATCTTCCTAGGTTAAGGTAAGGAATAGTGGTGTACAGAAGATGACAACATTATAACATTTGTTGGCTGAAGTTTTGAACATGACAAAAGATTTGATTGGTTTAGGTCACAAATCAACGACCATGACATGAGATTGTTAAGAATAATTATGTTTTGAGAGGTTTGAAAGACAAGCCTCATATATATGGAAGTTAGACAAAGAAGAGGTTTTTTTTCTTAAAACGAGAAAGGATCAACATTGCTTAGCCAGAAAGTTATTCCAATTTTGCTTGCAGGTTGTAGTATATATTTATGTATTATTGGTCTTCCCTTTTAGCTTGCTCGCCTAACTCATGCTCTCTCTGTCACATGGGTACACAATAATTTACCTAGAGCTTGCTTCAAAGCATTAGCATCTTCATGGCATGGCCACCGGTTTTGACTATTCATTGTTAATTTAGATCTCTTGATTTTTCAAAAGTTGGTAGAGATGAAATGAAATGGAATAATTCATCCTTTTGATGCTTGCTATTTAGGAATCAAACATGTGATTTAATTCTAACTATCTCTTGTTAATTTCAAACGCATCTTATGCTTTTTCTTCTCTTAATTAATTAAAATTTTCCTAAGTATCTAAATGCCCAAAAGATGGTAATAGAAATTGGCCATTCAGTAAAGAAAAAAGGCAGTGAGAACTCACGACCAAATGACTAGGAAACTTCCATCATGTTTCTTCGTGTCTGAAGCATTACCCTACAGACAAAATCATGCGTTTAAAGAAAGTTAATAAAAGACAACTCTAATTGTCTGTGATTAATTAATTTTCCAATCAAGAAAGATCAAATCCCATTAATCTTTCATTTTTATATATACATTCCTTATGCTTATGCAAGTGATTTTTTCAACAATGTCGACCCCGTGACTTTCATTCATCGATTTCTTTCTGAACCTTTTTATATTTTACACAATCTTTGTCTAGTTATTACCATTAATTAATCGAATCGAGTATTAATTAATTATCAGAATACAGAGATTTGTTCTGCCGACTTTGTGTAGAAATTGAAAAGCCATATATATATATATATATATTCGCCATGCAGATGCAGATCATAATCTAAGGGATTGTTTTAGATGCGTAATAATGACACAGAAGAACAGAAGAGAACAGAAAGCTCTCATTCTCAGATGTCAAAAGTATATATGCATGACAGAAACTATAATTAATATATTATTAATTAGAGCAGACGCTGCTGGTTTTCATCGATAAAGGGTGTAGGTTAGGTTCATGCATACTGCTTCTTTTCACTTACATTCACAAGGGGCGGTGTGAATTCTGAACCTTCTACTATATAAATACATAAATTATTTTTAAAGAAAGTTGTTGCCATAAATAAAGAGTTGTTAGGGTTTGAAGTTTAAACCCTTAATTTAATTATGGAGAATTTCTAACCAATGATCAATTCAACAATTGTCATAATTCAAACAGACTCTTTCACATGTGAAGATGAGTAGTTTGACAATTTTCTCGCTTAAAGATCGAGATAACGATACTTAATACTAAAAAAGTTCATATTTTCATTAATTTGATTCACAAGTAATCAAATGGTAAACTTGTAAAATAATTACTTTCATACTAGTGAACTAAAGTTGATTTGGTACAGAATATAATACTTATATGAAAGTGAAAGGTTGTTATTTGTTAAAATAAAGATACATTTTGGTTTGATATGTAAATTTTAAAAATGATTTTTTAGTTTTAAAATGTTTAATAATTGAAAGATACAAATAACTATATCGTCAATAATTTTGAGCAAAATACATTTTAAAACTGAGTTTGCTGATACCAAAAGTTTTAATTTAGATTTTTCTTTTAAGGCATGTAGTTAATTAAAATCATTAGAGTACAATTTTCTCAAAAAAAAAAAAAAAAAAAAAAAAAATTCATTAGAGTACGACAAAAATAAATGAAGTATATAAGTCAATTCCAACTAATTGAAAATTAATGTTTAACAATAAAAAAAAAAATAAAAAACGAAAACCCACTTGATTGATTTGGTATGAACCATCTATTCTATATTGACCAAACCATATAATTTGACAATCTTCATTGACTGTTGAACCCTAAACCCTAACGTCCCCACCAATCTTGACCAAATGCAATTATACTGTGCTAATAAGTCTACCGGAATCTTTTGCTAAAGTTCATGTATAAAGGAATCTAAATTAATTTACCCATCCAATTGCATAAAAATAAAGTAAAAGAAAAAGGCAGACGAAAGTTCCATAAAATTTCCCCCTAAATAGTGGCGTGCATTTTGCTCCTTGGTGCGATGATTTGGTAATTATTCCTAAATGATTCTTAATTAATATTTAAAGTACAAATAGAAGGAAATTAATTTTTTTTTTTTCTGAATGTCCAAAATTTGAATTATGATAGTATGAACAAAATGTATCCGGTAGGGTTACGGATTAATGAATAGCAATTTGTTACACTGATTAATAATAGAAATCATTATTTTTAATTAGAAACCTCAAAACAATCAAATATATATAGAGACAAACGTGGTCCTCCACCATTTTAATTATGTTGATATAGCGTTTGAAGGTGATGGTTGGACAAGTCTTTTTCAATTCACTTGCATTGACTGAAATTGATCATTCTTTTAATCCTTTACTCAAAATACCCTAAATGACGAGCTCTAATCACTCTTCCAGAGACAACTATGAAATAGACTCATACCATATTCGCATTATTGTTATTACTTTTGATGTGATTTTCGTGCTTTCTGCAATGATGCGATTTCACTTTTGGAACCCAACTTCATCAAATGCAAATGCAAAAATTTAATTTTTGATTACCAATTAATTAAACCATGATGTTCATTTCAAAATATAGTTCGACAAAACTACAAATATCATGCAACAACCAATGATAATATCAAAAGGAGTATATATATATAAAATATAAGCATCAAATAGGTAGTGTTAGCGAGCTTTCGCTAGATAATTTGTTTTACAATTTTTTTTTTTTTTTTTGTAAAAAAAAAGAAAGAGAAATATTCTTTGAGGTGGGATCACAGTGGTCCCCGGGTTTGTCTCTTAGAAAATTTTTAACTGGTATTTTGTGGCTAAAAAAGTTGGGAGAGGCGGGAAAAGGTTGTATGTGGTTGTTTCGTCAGTTAGTGGCTGTGAAAACCAAATTTATGTTTTTTTTTTTTCTTTTGTTTTGGGGGGGTAAAATGACTGGACCAAAAACACAACATCTTTTCTTCTCTACTTGTTATTATTGTGTGTGCACAATGCGCGTGTGGTTTTTCACCTTTTGAGGCCTTTATTAAGCCCCCTCTCTGTTGCATCCTAACACCAAACCACCACTTCCCTTTCTTCTCTCTGTTTTCTACTCTGTTTTCTCTTTACTCTCTCTCTGTCTCTCTTTCTCGCTTCTTTTCCCAGTTGATCTTCTCTATTAATTATTTCTCAGGTATCCATCCATCTCTCTGCATGTTACCTATTCAGTTCTGAAATTTAAGTTTCTTTCCTTTACTTTCTTGTTAATGTAATGTATTATTTGCAGAGCTTAATTAATCCTTAGTTGTCGAGACAAAGGCAAAATGACGAACCAGAATGTGATAGCATCGGATGCCAAACCCAGTGTTGATATAAGGATTAGGGTTTTATTGCCCAAATCTTTATTTTCAACCGTGGTATCAGAACCAGTATTGACAGCTTCTCCTCGACTTGCTAAAAAAATGGAAACTGCCGGAGGAGAAGCAGTAACTAAAACTAATAATGCTTATTGGGTTGATTCCATGAGAGACTCTTCGCCTACTCGTGTTAAATCTACTGCTTGTTCTTTATCTGAAACTGAAGAAAGAAAATCTTGGATGGTAAGTTTTCTTTTTCTTTTTATTGCTTTTTAATCTTTAACTTTTCTTATATATTATATATATATATATAGACAATTTAACAAATTTGAAATGGCAGATTAATCATCCATCGGCTTTGAGTATGTTTGAGCAAATAGTGAATGCATCAAAGGGAAAGCAGATAGTGATGTTTCTTGATTATGATGGCACGCTTTCACCCATTGTAGAAGACCCTGATCGAGCATTCATGACTAGTGAGGTTAGATTCAAATCTTTTTAACTTTTTTATTCTTTATTAATTATATCTTATGCTAATTTCCTCCTATTCTAATTACTATTTCTTTATTTAGATGAGAGAGGCTGTTAGAGATGTTGCCAGATATTTTCCTACTGCAATAGTTACTGGAAGGTGCAGAGACAAGGTATGTAATTAACCCATCTGTTTATTTCTTTTTTCTTGAAAGAAAAGGAAAAAGGAAAAAGAAAGAAAAAAAGAAATGGTGGTTTTGACTATATTTAATTTTATTATGCAAATTTTCCAGGTCTACAGCTTTGTAAAATTGGCAGGGCTTTACTATGCTGGCAGCCATGGCATGGACATAAAGGGACCATCGTCTAAAAGTCGCAAATACAAAAAAGTTAGTAGCAGAACAAGTACTTCTTCTTCTGCTTTATTAATATATATGTTTTTCCTTTTCCATTTTGATCAGTAATTAACTTAAAAAAATAAATTCTGTTCTAAGCAGGACCATGAAGCTCTACTCTTTCAACCTGCTAGTAAATTTTTGCCCATGATTGATGAGGTTTGTTTCCTTTTATAATTAACTCTTGCCCATGTTATAAAAATATAGTTGCATGCATGTCAAAATACTAAATGTTTTTCCAATTTTTTTTAGGTGTATGAAGTTTTGATAGAGAAAACAAAAACTATCCCTGGAGCTAAAGTAGAAAATAACAAATTTTGCCTGTCCGTACACTTCAGATGTGTTGATGAAAAGGTAAAAGTTAAACCTATATATATATATATATATATATATATTTTTTTTTTTTCGTTTTTCAAATACGTATTTTGCTTATTATTTTCTTTGCAGATGTGGGATACATTAGCTGAACAAGTTAAATCAGTACTTAACGATTATCCCAAGCTTAGGTTAACTCAGGGGAGGAAGGTAATTAATTACACATAAATGAAAATTAGTTTACGCAATGCTCATAACTGAAATGTGGCTGATTAATTAAAATTTCCTTTGTTTCAAACAACAGGTTTTAGAGATCCGACCAACAATTAAATGGGACAAGGGCAAAGCTCTTGAATTCTTGTTAGAAGCGTTAGGTAATTAACCATCTATGTTAATTATTTCTTCTTTAAAAATGATTTCATATATAATAATGCACTAACGATATTTCTTATTAATTTTAATTAGGATATGCTAATTCTAAAGATGTTTTACCGGTCTATATCGGTGATGATCGGAGTGATGAGGATGCATTCAAGGTATATTATATTTCTTTTCTTTCTTTAATAATAAGATCAATTAATTACCATTTTCATATTTTAGATCTTCCAAAAATAATTTTTCTTATGCATGATCAACAGGTTTTACGCAACAGAGATCAAGGACTTGGAATTCTTGTTTCTAAAGTTCCAAAGGAAACTAATGCCTCGTATTCTTTGCAAGAGCCAGCTGAGGCAAGTTTTTAAAATGATTTTGCTTTTATTATTAAAAATATTTAATTATTTGTTTTGCATGGGCTTATGAAATCGTGTATATGTCCATATTCTTTCAGGTCAAAGAATTCCTCGGGCGTTTGGTAGAGTGGAAGCGGTCGTCCATGCGATAATCTAGTAGGGTGTAAAATTGAAAAAAAAAAAAAAAAAAAGATGAAATTAACCACCACCACCCTATAATATTATTGCTGATCGAGGGTGCAATATGTAATTTTTCTTTGTTTGGAAATTGTAAATGAAAAACAAAAGAAATGGAATTCAAAGAATTCCATAATTTTGGAGAGGAATATATACCACTCTCTCTCTCTCTCTCACTTAATATCATTGGTTCATATTTTCATAATTTTTTAAAAATAACTTTCAAGTATTTGAAAATAATAAAGTTTTTTTTTTTTTAAAAAAAAATTTTAACCAGTAACTTATAGTTGAGTAGGCGCTCAGCAATAATTAGAATAAGATGGAAATAATGTACACCCTACATTTTGAGACAAGGAATTTTCTTTTATTTTTCACAAGAAACATGTGTTATTTGAGGTCATATATATGACTGTTGCCATTTGTATATATAAGGTTTCACATTTCAATGATTGAAAAACCCTAAATTTGAAATTGGCTTTCTTTAGTTCCATGATGACAATAATAATAATTATAGCAATTTTGATAATCTATTATTAATATTTGTATAATTTTAATTTATGAAATGATTATATAATTAAGTTTAAAAATATAATATATTTGTATTTACTAAAAGTAATTTGGACTGTCGCTTAATTGTTGGATTCTATATGATTAGATGGTATAATTAAACGCGAGATTTAATGCGTTTGAAGCCGAACACCAAATTATATCAAGTAAAAAACGATATATTTGAAAAATATAAGAGAAGGAAACTTGCCCTTGGAATGAGTTATCGAAAAACTCAAATTCATGAGCCAAGAACTCAGGTGTTCATAATTAACTAACTCAGTAACGCATTCCTCACTATAATAATCCAAACAAATGCAAAACTTGCCTAGTACTCTTCAAATCTGTAAATATATTAATCGTATATGATGTCATCAACTTCGCATGGCCAATATCAGATGGCATGCTCTCCTCGATCATTGCCTATTACACAGCTCCTCGTGTGTGAATTATTTCCATATCTTGTGGATAAATATGAAACAGCTCTCTTAATTTCTAACACAAACATATAAAAAATGCGTTTGAGATGTGTAGAGTAATATAATATATGCTGTCCGTTGACACCAAGAAATGGGCAAATGGAATTCTTGAAATGAGTGTCTCACTCTCGCACCATGACCATCCTGGTGTCCACACACACAACAGCCGCTCTCTCTTTTAAATTAAAAGTTAAAACTACAATAATAGAGCGAATCTTTATGCAACGGGTGTGAAAGATACCAAACTGACTCAGAAATAAGCCTAAATTACTATAATTAACATGTACACATTAATGTTCTGAAAAGTAACTAAGTTTGATGTGTGCCCAGGTTTATTATTCAGTTCAAGCACTAAGCAAACCTACGAAACTGAGACCCTATATAACAATTGTAGTACCTTTTGTTTTTGTGTATGAAAGTTGAAATAATATACTTATAATATTTGGTACCGAAGCATTAGCTACTAGGTGGAGAGATATGCCCTTTTCTCTCTATTCAGATACATAGCATCAATAAATATTCACATTGCACTCATTCCCTATTTTTTTTAGCCAAATGCATAGATTTATCAATCAAATTTACACTATTTGACTAATGACATTCTCAAATTTATGAAAATCGATAATAGTCTTATATTTTTATATTTCAGTAATAAATATATTCATCACCAAAATAAAAGTAAAAATATAGGGTAATGATTAAATTCTCGCAAAGTCATTTTATTTTGACGATGGATAGTTATTACTGAAATATGAAAGCATATGGTCACGTTAGATTCTCGCAAATTTGAGGGTGTTATAAGATAAATCGCGTAAATTTCGTGGATAAATTTATATATTAAGTCCATTTTAATGACTATCTATGTATGTGTGTGTATGACTTTTAGCTACACACACATATACATAGGTTGCATGCATAAAAATATAATTAAGGGTATTATCAATTGAGTAAATACCATAATTTGTAAAGGAGGCATATTATACAAATATATGCGCAAGGGATGGAAGATATATGAAATAATGGAATTAATAAGCAAACTGTAAAAAAATTCAAAAAAAGAAAATAACAAATTTAGATGGGACCATAAATATTTATTTTTTTTATTTTAAAAATTGAAATTCCATGCTCAAAGCATTGCTTTACGTTTTCATTTTGGACACATCACTCCATTATTGCACTTGGAATTTGACATAGATATATCATCCAACTAGCTAGCTGGAACATTAAGGTCGTCCTTATCATCATCTACCCATCAGTAGAAATAATAGCTTTGAGGTAAATTATTAAAAATATACTCTTGGTCCTATCCTCTTGTTATGATTTGCATCCAAAACAATATATTGAAGTATTAGTAGAAGACAAGCTTGGACTTATTATAAGCTTGAAAGAGTTGGCATCCACATTGGGTACAAGGAACATTTATCTTATATGTTGATAGTAGATCTTTATAAGGATATATGTCGAGAAAAAAGATAATAAAGAAAAGCAAAGAGGTTTCCTTCTTTAATTTTTTTTTTTTTCCCATGTTCAATGAGTAACTAATAATAAACTTCGGTTCTATTATATTAAATTTGTGAGAGTCTCGCATTAGACGTTCAATTAGAGTCAAATTAATAAAAAGAAATGTCGTACAAACCGATTATTAATTAGTTCATTTATTTAAAAAAATAAAAGATAAGAAGAAGTGAAGGAGTGGAAATGGAAATGTAGAGGTAAACAATTGGGCAGTTGGATTTGGGAGAGCCCACCTTAGAAGATCAAGGAATCTGAATGTGGTTTTTTAATGGATGGAAATTTATAGTTTAATGGTTATTTTCAAGGATTAGGTGGTGAAAGGGAAACCCACTAATAGGTGAAGGAGGAAGCCATGGTTGAAGAGGAGTTGGAATCCACTTAAAGTGCTTGATTTGAAGAGGACATAAATTTTATATTATATATGGGGACATCCAACATGCTTCCAAAAAAAAACTCTTTATCATCAATTGTAAAAAGAAAAAGGTTCCCACTAGATTCAACCCATCATTGGTGCCCTAAACTCGAATAAACTATGTTCGTAGAACCTCCAATTATTGGTGGAGAAGCCCACTTCCTCTTAAGCAACCAACCAACAGACCTCACTTTCTTTTAACTCACATTTTAACAGATTTCATTCAGATTATGGGTCTCTCTAAAGTATCAGATCTCCATTTCTATAATTTGTTTAATTAACCAACATTTTCAATTTCAATCCATCTGCCATCTTCCAACAAACTATAATATAATGTTTTTTGCAGCCTAAATCCACGATGCACAACCATTAAAAACCCATATTTCTTCATTATAAAACTACATATTATACTCATTTCCCCTTTTTTACGATTATTTTTATCTTTTTAAATATGGGACTTAGAAAAATTATGGTTTCCAACCCAAACTTATGTTACTGCTCCAACCTCTCCTCATTGGTCATTTATTATAATTTTCGGTACGTGTGTTTTGGATTGTCTTTGATGGTCCTATACTATACACCTAGCTGTCTGATTTGGCCATGGATCTTATTTCCCAGACGTGCGATTCCAGGAAAATTGGTCCACAGCTCTGACGGTCGAGAAGTTCGTTTTCTTTTATTTTTTGAATAATAATTTTTGTCTTTGTTTTTAACATTAGATGAGATGAGATAAATTCAAATTCCCATGTGACCCATATGACCTTCATATGGGGAACAAATGAATGATGTGTTTGTATAATAGGGTTTGATTCCATATAAAAACAGTAAAATGCTAAATTATTAGGAATTGAAGCCAGCTATTTTTGAACATAACAAACATTATCATTCAAAGCGATACTATTATTCTTGCTTTAATGACTAATAATTAAGTCATTTTCTCAAAAAATAATAATTAACACATTTTTGATTTAATTATAAAATCATGTGATTTTGACAATATTTTTATTAAATTATTCTAGTATGAGTTTAACAGGGACAGGTGATGATTGTTGAAGAGTTCCATAGTTATGAATTGACACATATCCTAAAGTTTTTGTATTTTTCCATGATATTTATTAATGGTGGATGCGCTTTCCAAGGCTGAATTGCTAGCCAGTGCTGCAATGTGTCACAGCTTAATTACTATTACTATTCTTTTTAATTTGCTTTTTATGGTTCAATAATTTAATTATTCTCCTATAGGAAAGCTGGAAAGGATATACGACTATTTGCTTCAGTCTTATTCAGCACTTACAAGCTGTTCTTTTGAAACCTTTTTTTTGGCTAAATTTTCATTCAGACACTTGTCTGTCAAAACGTAGGTGTGCACTTAGTACCAGTAGTATATTAATTATTTATAGTGCATTTAGCTTGTTCTTTTTAATTTAATTTTTACAACAAATAACATGTTAATTATAAAAAAAAAACATTTTTTTTATTAAAATCCATTGGCAAACAACCAATTCGCTCATGTACTCACATGCAATACAAATTAAACAAATTAATTAATTGGGTTCAAAGAACATTGGCTCCAGTGAAATGTTTAGAAGATACAAGAAAAATTAAACTAAATAAAAGAAAAAAAGGCCTACAGGACTACAAATTATGCCGATTGATTAACGATATGTTTTACATTTCTCGGAAACTAATTTCAACCCTTTACCCAATTTGTCTACAGTAAGATCACATGCAATAGCAAGAATGGTATTCCCAGTTTTGAAACGGCTGATTTTCATTCTGACAGGAATATCCATCTTTAAGGAAAGTGAGACTTTCCCTCTCGTTCTTGAGCTCCGGTTGGTATTGGAGCCTTTTAGAAGGATCCTTCTTGCTATTGATGTATTGTCATTTTGGTGAAAATGAGGAAACTTTGCAGCCGCCAATTTTTGTTGTTTAAAGAAGAGTGAAATGGCACCACCTTTCTTGTACAAAATGTCTGATTTCGCATTTGGGTTATAAACTTGTAACCTAATGTCGTAAAAAGGCTGCGGTTGAGATGTTGAGTTTACGAAAACGAAACGTTGTATCTTAAACTCAGGATTTTTAGGTTGAACGAAAGAAAAAGAAAGTCCTAAAGCGAGGCCTACAGCAACAACAATAAGAGCAATGATTATGAAACAGCAAAACCAAGAACAAACAGAAGATCCTTGTTTTGGCTTTTCTGGATTTCGATGTCGTTCAAAAATTTCTGCATTTCCTGGATGTGGAATGCGATAGATTTGGTCTTTAGGGATTTGGACGATATAAGTACCTGACTGGAAAACGGGTCGACATTGAGAAGTAACCGGATCATGAACAGAAGAAGAAGGATGAGGAGGGGCTATTGGAGCCCGCCCTGCCGCCATGGAAAATGGGAAAGCTGGTACGGAAATGAAAGATAGTGTACGAGGAAGAAGATGATGGCTTTGCAAGAGAAAGGATGGATGTGCTACGTGTCAATAGGAGGCTAAGTTTTTATTGGTCAATTTTGTTTTGATTTTTGAGGGAATATACTATTGTTAGACTTTGTTTACTTGGTCAATTTAGTAAATAGCACAATTTTGAATAATAGTAAAAAAAAAAAAAAAAAAAAGCTAAAATAAATACAATTTGAAAAATTTATCTGTTTCTTTTCTTTTTTTTTTTTTTTTTTCCGGGAAAAGCGAAGAATAAACTCATCGCTACTTCATTTATAAAATGATTTTTTCTCTTTATTTCCTCACACATATCTTAATATCAAGAAATAAAATAAACTTTTTTCTTTTTTTATATTTCTTAAAAATTCATTTTCTCCCTAAATTTCTATCCAAAACGCAGTGTAATCGTGTGTCCAACCTTCGCGCACTGAAGGCAAAATATGCTGTTTAGGTAACAAGCTGTGGTAACGGTGGAGAAAATATATGACAAGGGGTTGGAGCCGATTAGTGGGCTTAGGGCTTGCTTAGTTCTGCTTTGTACAAAATAATGTTGCGAGTCCAATCGAATGGGCTCATAATTTTTGTACCTCAGCCTATGATGGGCAATCAAACTAGGAACAGGTCCAATAATTTCTCCGCGGAAAAAACATTGGACGTGTACAATAGATTCAAACATTCATAAAAAATTCACATTACGTGTGGTTGATATATTGGCCTCATCGATTTGTTAGCTCTTTGTAACTTTGGCTCCGCTGAGAGAATCAAACGCGTGCATTTACGTGTTTGTAACACCTTAATTTATGGAATTATTTTTTGATAGCAATAAATTGATTAAAGAATGTGAATAACCGATTATTCCTATATTTATAGTTTTTTTTTTTTTTTTTCTTAAAGTATCACATGGACCTTATTTTATTCATGAAAAATAAAATGGAAGGTTTTAGGAACAAACAAGCTTCTATCTTCTCCAAGTGGGCTGGTGATCAATTGGAATTGTTCACTTCTCTAATCGACATACGACACCGTGCAATAACTAAGCCGGCAAAAACGAATAAAATATTCCATTGTTCAAAACTCAACGGTCAAATGAACACCCTTTCTCGAAGCTCCTGTTATATTTCCCTCGCATAAAACATAAATATCTAAAACCTCAACCAACTCTATTCGCGACTCTTTTCCTTTACACCAACGAGCATAAGAAAAATCATTCGATCAAAATGGACGGCTTTGATCGTCTCCCAGACTCCCTCATCCTTCTCATCTTCAACTCCGTCTCTGATATCAAAACCTTGATCCGCTGCCTCTCTGTTTCCAAACGTTTCAGCTCACTCGTTCCGCAAACTGAATCGTTATTTCTAAGAGTCGATCGTGTAATTTCGCCTGACTTAGACACCGATTCGATCCTCTTCGCCTTCTTCAAGTCGCTTCTCAAGTCTATTCATGACCTCTTCAATTGCGATCAGAAGCCCACCGCAACACTAACCCTAACTCAAAATTCCCCCGCCCAAATCCTCTCTCGATTCGATCGGATCCGAGCCCTGCAAATAGAACTGCCGGCCGGTGACTTAAAATTAGACAAAGGCGTTGTTATCAAATGGAGAGCCGATTTCGGTAAGACGTTAAAGAGTTGCGTGATTTTAGGTTTTCGCACACCGGCAGGAAATTCAGATCATGATAGCGCTGATGTGGATTTCGATTTTGCCCAAGGTTTGAAGGCGCGAGTAGTGTGGACGATCAGTGCGCTGATTGCAGCATCGGCAAGACATTATTTACTAAAAGAGGTTGTGAAAGAACACAAGGGGATGGAGAGATTGTTATTGAAAGATAAGGAAGGGGAAGGGACGGTGGTGATGGACAAGGAGGGTTTGACAGAGTGTAGGATGGAGACGCCGGCGCCTGAAAGTGATGAGTGGGAATGGGAGGCGAGTAGGACAATGGTGCCGAGCGTGAGAATGAGGATGAGGCACGAGCGAAGAGTGCAACTCAATAATGGGATTTGGGTGGAAGGTGCGACGTTGGTTGTGGTCAGGCCTTCCGTCGGAAAGGATGGTGATGGTCGTAGTGAAGTTCCGGCAGCTGACGTGGAGGACGCTGAGCTGGCAATGACTGCGTTTGGTGGTGGGGTATATGGAGAGGCTGTACGGCTACTTCTTAAGAGTAAGGGTTATTTACTGGAAATGAACTCGTTTTAATTAATGCCAAGAGTTTGCATAAATATAATTTCCGTTCAGTCTTCACTCAGGAAAAAATGTCGACACATTGTTATTGCTTGTGTAAATAAGAGGAATAATTATGTATATGATTTTCAGTAACAGTCTTAATTTATATTGACCGAGATTCTGTAGTGTTTGCTTTCCGTTTATTAGTTTTACAATCAAATTTGTATATATGCTTCTTTTTCTTTGAACACTCTAAAAAATTTGCTTGTGGAAAGAAGTTAAAAATGACAAAACATACATCTTGATTACAGTGTTTGGTTATTTATATTATATAATGTAAAAGCTTGTACCCATACGGATCATAGATTGACAGTAATAAATTCCTAAATGGTGGCTGCTATGGTCAATATACTGGAAACAAGCATTTAACAACTACGAACATTAAGACCTGCGTTGCAAGGCCATGCTGGATGATAAATGCTTGTAGTTGTTCAAACTAATTGAGGTGGTTGTTGGCACTCCAATCTGGAAATTTTGTCTGCAATATTAATTCTATGGTGGAACTGGAATGCACATGTAAATGTTGAAACATTCGTTGCTATCCTGATAATTTTCTTAGCACAATTTGATATAAAGATAGTATAGTAGATTTGGTAAGAAATATCATGATTTATATGAGAGAAACCAATAGCAGCAATTCAAGCTTGTATCTGAATAATCAATATTGGATTTTTATTTATCAATGCTCATAGAAGAATATGTTTGTTGGGAGTATTTAAATCATGAACTCCTACAGTTGCAATCGCTATGATGCCAAGTCGAATCACATTTCTAGATTGTAACAGCAGCCATCACATAAACCAGCTTTGCAATTGTTATACGAAGAGCAAAATCCTAACCTTACAAGGATTATTGACAAAATATTCATTATGTATCCCAATTAAACAGAGTTGTGCTATTCAATATCTGAACAGCAGCAGGCAGATAGCTTATGCCTGACTCCAAATGCAGCAAATCACACATAATTACTGTCGTCTGCAGATATTTCTGGAGACCTTGATAATATATGTTTGTTCAATGTCAACTTCATAGTTTGCTCAAGTGTTTCCCACTATTACGGAGGAATTTCCTCATTTTTGTTCTTTTAGTAACTGCCTGCATCTTCTGCCACAGTGCAGGTTTCATTCCTTGCTGCTTGCAAACTTTACACTTTGAATGAACTCTATCAATGCGCTTCATGACAAGCATTGACAAGTAATACTCTTGCCAATGAGCAGTCCCCAAGTTCATTTGAATAAGGGATCACAAATTTGCGGGAGAACTGTGCATTTGTGATCTTACAAACTGAAGTCAAACTAGGTTTTTTCTTAAGCAAATTCTTACTTTTCAGGGCCTTAAGCACCTCTAGTGGAGGTTTCAGTGTTTGGTTAACACTGTGATAAAGCAAATCTAGATGGCAAGCAATATAAGTGATATCTGTGTCTTCATAACTCAGCAACAACTGTGTTACCTGCTTGATCTTCACCTCCGATGATGCAAGCGCATGAGGCTCCCTTCTAATAACAGACAAAATATCCTCCTCTGAAAACTCTATTTCCCTAAAGAGCTTCAACTAGTGCTCCCATTTCTCTTTGGTCAAGGAACTCACTACCTTAATAGCACTAAGAAAGTTCTTTGATTTCCTATCAACACCCATCTCATCAACCCGTTTAACAAAACCCTTAAATCTCTCTGGCTTCAAAAGAAAAACCCGGGGAAAGCAATGCATACATTTAACAATCTGCTACAAACTAATCCCACAACTCTTCAAGTATTCTATGTTTGGTATCATTGTTCATCCCAAATCATGTTTCAAAAACCAGCTAGAAATCTTTAACAATGCAGAAATATTAGCAATAGATCCCAACACATTCTTCAACAGTAAAATAGATGGCCTTAACCTATTATCAGCACTTAATTCCAGAATCCAAGGATCAACTGATATTATCTCAACAAGATCAGTGGAGTCAAAACCCAAATCTTGAAACATCTTGAATTTGGGCTTGATTATTTTCTCAAGATTAGCGGAAAGAATCTTGGGCAGTTTTCGGACAATACGTTCTATGTGGGTTTTAGAGAAACCACTTTCCTTGAGGAAACTCAGCATTGAATCTGCATTTTGGGGGTTTCTTGAGGTACTTGGTAGTTGATGAAGTGATACTGAAAGCAATTTTAGGGGAGAAGCGTTGTTGAGTGACCAAATAGTCGAAGATGGTGATTTTGGATTTAGTTTTTTTGGGGAATTGATGTGGAAAAGGAAAAGAGGAATAGTGAATATGGGATTGGGGATTTATGAACAAGAGGAGAGGTCTTTGGGGATAGCCATATAAGAGTTCTGCAGATCGAAGTAATCTTTTTTTTTTTTTTTTCTTTTTTGTGGGGTTTTAAAGATGTTTTGCAGCTATCATCAACATATCAAACTACAAAACAGAAAGCGCAATAAATTTCAGAGAAGAGAAGCAAACATAAAGCTGAGGGGACAAGGGTATTTTTTGGTAAAAAGAGCAGACAATTTTCTGGGTTTGAACGAGGAAGGGGATGATAATAAGTGAATTGGTGAAAACATATTGGATGTTTTTTAAACAGTACCACTGCAAGTTAAAAAAATATATAAAGGAGGATCAGATATGTATATTGGCTAATAAATATCAAGATCTATATGAGATAAACTTAGGACTGAATCTGCATTTTGGGAGATACTCGATACTTGATGAAGCGAAATAATCGAAAATTGTGATTTTTGATTCAGTTTTTTTGGGAATGGAAGTGGAAAAGAAAAATGCCTTGAATTTCTTCGAGCTGTTATTCGTCAATCCATTAGAGATTGTTCTCCCCCTGGTTCAAAGTAACTGCCACCATTAGGGTGGTTTTGCTGAATCATGTTTTTCTGTTTGAAGAAGACGGAAATGATTTGAGGGCTGAGTGGTCTGGGCCTATGACAGCTGACTCAGAAGCTAACGCTTCCAGTGCAAAGACGGTTTTTCTATGGATAGGCCCATCCATTCCATGTCATCACATCCACATTAGCCAGTGGGGTCCACGTAAGCCAAATGCTGCCAGCTGGATGACACATCATATATTCGGAGCTACAAAGAATTGAAACCGATCAAAAATTGGCTCCTATTTTTGAGTCTGAATTTAATTATGGTAGAATAATGATGTCTGATTGCTGATTAATTATAGATTGAACCGTTTAAAGTCCAATTTCAAGTGCGACTTAAATTCAGTGTATATATATATATATATATATATATACAATTGATCATCAATAAAATAATTTTAAAATATTTTAAATTTCATTAAATATATTATCAGAAATTCGTTTTCAATAATATTTTAAAATAATCTTATTAATGACTAATTAAATTTAATTTTAAATGTCATGTGTAATAGATAATTAATGTTAATTACCTGCCAATTATTTTTTAGGGGACAATTTAAATATTATACTTAATACTCATCATTCAAAAATAATTGATATTGATATCAGAGACGTATCTTATATTGTAACTATACATAGTAAGCCTTTATCTATTAGATGAATGATATAAAATCGCTAAATTATAAAATATTATGCAATATGGTAAATACAAATGTGTAGTGATTTTATATAATTAATTAACAATAAAATTATATATTTTTATTAAAAGGAGAAATAAAAACACCACGTTCTTTTTCAATTAGATATAGATAAGGAAGCACGAAGTGAAATATGAGAAAAGCAATCTGTGGTTCAAAATGAAAGCTAAATTTGACCTTTATATGATTTTTATTTTTTAAAGTAGGAATTGTAAAAGTTGAACTTGTGGCTACCCTACTTGGTTTTCTTTTTAGAGTCCATGATCACGAGTTAATTATTAAATCATGTGTGGATTCAAGGAGTTTCATATCAACTTGTATCACACTAATTAATACTATGTATGGATACAGTTTGACTTACGCCTACACTCAGTCTATAAATTTATTATAAACCAATGAAAAATGAAATTTGTAGACATATATCGAAAAAAAAAAAAGAATAAAATAAAAATAATTTTTAAAAAAGTTTTATTTTCATTAATTTATTCTAGTGATAGAAGCTATAGAATAAAAGAAAGAAAAGTGATTGAGTCGATTTAAAATTTCCATTTGAGCTTAATTTTTGTTAATGATGCGTTTAACAATGGATTGCATTATACCAATACAAAAAGATTGGTAGGAGTAAAGATTAACTACTCATAAGAAATTATATGAAAATCTTGTCCATAAATTGCATCAATCATTCCCAATTGAATCTTCTATTTTCTTTAAAATTGCATAATTTCCTTTAGTGATTTAAAAACCCAAAAGAAATTATACTTGCTTTGGAATTTCAAATTAATTAATTAGTAATCTAGGGTTTTATGACAAACGGGGTGTTATGATTCATTTATTTCAAACGGGGTGTTATGTATACAAATTTACTCTTAAAAAGGAAAAGAGAGTATAAAATTTGAATGAGCATTGTAATTATTAGGGTAATTTTGAAAAATTTTACCCCTAGAATGAGTGCAAAGGACCAAGAAAATACCTTTGGTTTCAATTTGTCAAAGGCATCATTTTTGTCCCCTCTAAAAGCAATTGGGAGAATTTAAACATTGATTAAGCCACATTCCAACCACTAATTAAGACTCTTTTCACAAATTAAAGATCCTAAATAACAAAGCTAAGAACATCATAGGAATAATTATTTTTTTTTTTGTTTTACAGACAGTTTTCAAAACCTACCATCTTTTCTAAACCCTACAATGCATCAACTGATGGAATAGATTCAAGAATAGGACATGCAATATCATCGCATTTTATTTATTTATTTATTTATCATTATTAATTGTTGTAATGTTTTTGGTAAACAATTAGGCTTAGCTTGCTTTTTGAGCCTTTTATTCTTAAAAAAGCTCTAGAAAAACTTAAAAAAAGGCTAATAAACTAAGGATGTATGTGATTCTTTTTTTTTCTGATCAGAATGTTATATGTTTGATTCTAACAAAATGATCTAATTAGTTTTTGTTTATTATTTTATAATGACATTATTATTATACTCATTACGGAAGCTTTTTTGAGTTTAATACGCTTAAATCGGCTCGGTATTTAGTCACAATTAATGCTCATCGTCCTTCCATGCGGCTGCGTTTATAACAGTATTATTATCGACTAAACCACAACCTCTAGATAGAATAATTCATTTTTAATATAACTAGGAAATGTAATTTCATCAGAATTTTTTCTTTTTCCGACAAAGTGTCAGGAAATTAAATTTGCTTATCACTCCAACCAACACTTACTAGTAAAAAAATAAAGCCTTGCCTCATTGTATACCCACAAAATTTTGGAAAGAAAAGGTTCTTGTATAACTAAATTAGTGATCATTAAAAGCAAAAAAATAATTATACAGACTCTAGCACCTAGATGGAATGGATTAATATTGAGGTAGAGGACTTATGATTAATGCATAAAAATGACAAATTAAGTTGTTTTGATGAGCAAAAAAGAAAGAATTTGATCAGCTTTGAGTTAATCATATCACAAGATTCTTGCATAGCATCAATCTCAATTGTCAATATTATGATCATTCTTGGAATTTTCTTTCAATTAAACAACAAAATAGAGAAAACCTAATTTCCAAGAATTCCAAATCAAGTACATGTGCATGAACACAACACAACACCAAAGTTCCAAACAAAGAACAAGAACCATTAATAGGTTTTAACATCTTATACCCCACAAACCATCTCTCTCTTATATCCATATCATGATAATGATAACTACAAATCATCGAGATTGAATATGAATAATATTTATATAGAGATTTTTTTTGTAAAGAAAGAAAATTTAATGAGAGCTTCTCCTTCGTGGAAGGTCCCAAGCTAAAAAAGCAAAGGGAAGGGCTAATCTTAACGCAAAGGTGTAGTGGTTGGAGGGGGCCATATGCTCTCAAACCCATGTTCTCATCAAGTGCATTACACCCTTCATTATGAAAATACCCACTTTATAATTACATTAAAATCTCTTTTTTCAACCGGTTTCTAAACTTTCGGTGTACCTTTTATTATGCTAATTAAAAATTAAACTTAGATTAACAGTAATCACTCTCCTGCTTTTACTTTGTTTAGTATGGTAGTTCTGTACTAACAACTAATAAGCACAGATTAGGCAATATATAAAGCTTTATAGATTGTTGATATGTGTGTGTTTAATATATAACAGTTGAAAGGGTCACGACTCACTATGCATCACAAGTTGAGGGTATGATTGATCCATGAAACAAGGCTCGTGGGTTTTGCAACTTTTCCTATTCATTTTTTTCTTTTCTTTATATTATATTTAATTTTATTTTTTTAATATGCTTATCGATTAAATATTAAAAAAAAATTCATTAGTTACTAATAATATGATTGATATCCTCAATCTCTTTGATTACTTAAAAGGATTTATGGCTCTATTCATAGATCAAATTAATAAAAATAAAAAATTTTATTGAACTGATAATATTTTTTACTAAAGAAAAATAAAGTAGCAATAAATTTTAAAAGATTTCTATTTTTATTGATTCGGGCCAATAATCGGGTCTACATAAGTATTTTTCTACTTAAAAAAGTGTCAAAAATTAAAAGTAAATAGCATTCTTTAATAGAGAATTTTAGATTAAGTCTACTCTCGTTGGTTGTTATAACAAGAGTTACAATAATAATAATAATAGTTATTTAACTGATCCAACAAATATTGCCTTATTAGAATCCTTTTAAAACTTTGAAGTTGGAATATAAACCGAAACCAATTCTTTTTTTTTTAATCGGTGAACCAATAAAATAAAAGGAAAAAGGAAAGAAAAGCAAACGCTAACGTAGTGAGAAGCTCACTTCTTGTGATCTCATTTCAAAGGGCTGCAAAAAGGAGTGAGTGTGAGTTAGAAAAATGAACAAACAGATGGTAAAGAGACAGAGACACCAATAAAAAAGGTTGATAAAGCAAATGAAAGCTGTCAATTATATCTCTTAGCTTAGCTTCCCTCCTTTCTTTTAAATATACGAATTATTCCTCAAAACCCAAAAAACCTGTAGTATCAAGATCTGAAAATCAAGATCAACAAGTTGTTCAGTTCAGTTCAGACAACTCAAAATGAAAGGAAGAGAAACCAAAGCACCTCCTTCTACAGATCTTTTGGTTTGTTTTCCTTCTAGAGCTCACTTAACTTTACTTCCTAAGCCCATTTGTAGTCCTGCTAGAACATCGGAACACAGCAAGCGCCACCAAAGCCACCGTCATAACCACCTCCACCACCACCACCACCACCGTTTAAAGAAATCTAGCACCAGGAGTGGTGGTTCTGGTAGCCAAGCTAGCCCTCTCTTATGGGCCAAAAACAAGCAAATGGGTTCGGAGATTTCAGAACCAACTTCACCAAAGGTCACCTGTGCTGGTCAGATCAAAGTCAGGCACAAAGCCACTGCATGCAAAAGTTGGCAATCAGTTATGGAAGAAATTGAAAGAATTCATAATAACCAGAAAAAAAAGAAGAGATCAGGTTTGATGGACTCTTTTGGATTCAAGAAAGATATAATGCAATTCTTGACTTGTTTAAGAAACATAAGATTCGATTTCCGATGCTTTGGGTCTATTCCGCAATCAGATATTACGACAGATGATGAAGAAGACGATGAAGACGATGAAGAATGTCAAGAAAATAATAATCGTGGTGGTGGTGAAGGAATTAAGGATGGTAGTGAAGCTTCAAGAACTATATTCTCAAAATGGTTTATGGTTTTACAAGAAAATCAAAACAACGAGTTTTGCAAAGAAAAGAAAAAAGACAAGTGTTTCAGTGATGAGTCTATTGCTGCGTCCTCTGTTCCTCCTCCTAATGCACTGTTGCTCATGCGGTGTCGTTCTGCTCCTGCAAAGAGTTGGCTAGAAGAGAAAGAAGAAGAAGAAGAAGAAGAAGAAGAAGAAGAAGAAGAAGAAGAAGAAGAAGGAGAAGGAGAAGGAGAAGGAGAAGGAGAGCAAGAACAAGAAGAGAAAAAAGGAAAGAAACTAAAAGCTTTAATAGAGGAAGAGAAAAGAAATAGTGCAAAAACAGAGAATTTGGTGGTGATGAGATATGACACGGATTTCTACAAACTTTCAAGTGATATAGCAAAAGAAACATGGGTTGTCGGTGGAATCAAAGATCCATTATCAAGAAGTAGAAGTTGGAAGAGATGAAGAGTCTGATGAAGCTTTTTTCAATTTCACAATGTAACTCAAAATAATTTCCAACTTCTTCCCTGTTCAATAATTTTTGTGCTCTTCTTTCAGGAAACTTTAATTTTTTACAAAAATTTTCTTTCTGGGTTCTTGTGTGGGAATAGGGAAATCCAATCCTAATCAGGATTTATAGCTTACTTTTTTTCTTTTGTTGTTTTATGATAAAACTTTGAGAAATTGCATTATATTTGTATAGCTCTGTAAACTGGAAAGGATTTTGCTACCGTGTATAGCTTGAGTTGTTTCTTGTATTTGCTAATTATGTAATTACCCTTCAATTAAGAATTTTATATATATTGTTAAGTGTTATCTTCTTATCTGAATTTTTACTATCTTGATTACACTTTGGGCTAAATTATCCAATTATGCATGCACGGGTAATGTGTGCCATGCAATTTGACCTTGATTCTCCGACAGTTTCTATACGTTTTTGTTGATTCTTGTGTCAGCAAAGCATGCTTTTGTGCATCTTGCTCTGGTCATTGGCAGAGAATTGAGAATCTTTAAAGTTCCAGCGGATGAATCCAACAATTCGCCTCCAGATTTGAAGACTGCATATGGACGAGAGTTTGTATGAACTAACTACAAGAAGAAAAATAAAATTCATTAGTTTGTAGGAGAGTTTCTATATATTTCATTAGTTTGGTTCATGATCGGTCATAAATTCGGTCTAGACAAGTCAATTCCGATTAAAAGAGTGAAATGCAAATGAAACGTAAATTCATTAGCATGAAGTGTTTTATAAGGAGAAGGAAAATGCAAGGAGTACGTTGTAGGGAAGGGGATATAAAAAGTAAAAACATAAAAGAAATCTCTATTAATCTATTCGTCTAATGTTAACAAATGGTACCAGACCTCCTTCTATTTGTAACAGATGCAATAAAATGGGCTTTGTCACATTGTAGGTTCCAGCCGAAAGAAATATGGTTGGAATGTATTGGCCCAAACTATGAATTCATCAAGTTTGGTATGGTTTTAAATTTGTAAGATTATACAAATATTATAATTTTAACCCTTTATTTCTGTAATAATTGTAAGAAATTACGAATTATGAGATCAATCACCAAGATATTCAAAGCATATAGAACAGCAGAAACACAGTCATTAAGCATTATATTCAAAGAAATCATAATAAATTGCAAGAAAAAAAAGTTATAATTAAGAAATACAAAAGAACTCTCCAATTTATCTCAATGCAGCCAGTGTGATTCCTTCCTTAACCTTTTTCTACTTTATGTATGATGCTGGCAAAGTTGCAGACCACATATTGCTGCTTTTTTTGTAATCTTCAAACTCTTCTCTTTTTCTTTGGTCTTTTTAGAATATGAACCTCTCTGTTTCAATATCCATATGCACAAATTTTATGATTTTTTTTTTGCTAATTAATTAATCTTCAACTGCTATACAATTTGACTGATTTTTCTAATGATTCGCTGCTATTTCCTGGAATTTCTTTCACTCTTGATCCATTCTTGTATATCTTGAAGGATGGAAGAGATATTACATTTTCTGACTTTGCTAAGTAGGGATGGTCTTCTACCTCCACCTGTAATTATAATTACAATAACACACAGTTATATAGTTCTACTTAAAAAATTGTTGTTGAATACAACCTCAAAAAAGGGAGATGTCAATGCAGTAACTGTTTTAACCTTTAACTGATATGCAAATGATTATCAGCTACAGATAGATCAAGACTGCTGAACTTTGGGAAGAAAAAGGACCATAATTACCGGTTCATTGATTCTTTTTACAAAAAAATATATTATTTAAATCATTATGATTAATTATGATATGTTACTTAATTATGTAGAGGGAAAAGTTTCAAAATGGTTTAAAGCATTTCGATATATGACTGGTTGGTGTGATTAGACAGCTAAAAATTATTTCTATATGGGAATTTTAAAGTCTCTTAATTGATTTGAGGCATCTAATCATTCAGGTTTATTGTTTATTTAAATTCTTAAAGACAAACAAACCTTAAGAAAATTGACAGATGGGAATCTCTTGCAGACTTGCTCCATCAGTTGCAACACTTGCGTATGGTTCTCTTTGTTACAAAAAAGCACCACTGACATTCCTGTCAAATGTCAATTACAATAAAAGAAAATTCGATTGTCCTCCTCAAATTAAAGGGAAAAAACTCTAAATCCATAGCACTAATAAATGCATGAAACGGAGAACTTACCAGGTGAAGTTACAAAGTATTTGAAAGTTTCATTGCTTGATATAAAAACCAAATTAGAACCAAATTTCAAGTCTTTAATATCTTCGCCGCGTTGCTTCTTCAACTGAATCTTGGCTTCAAACAAGGCTCTACCTATTTCTTCATCTGCTGGACTTTCTCTTATAAACATCTCATAATCTTGAATTGAAGCTTCCCATCTTTCCAACTATCAATAAAATACAATAATTAATCCAGAATAAATCAAAAAACAAAAGAAATATAAAAATTTACCTTAGCATTGCAATGAGCCCTTCTTAGCCTAGCCTTGCTATAATTAGGCTGCAATCTAAGAGCAGCAGTGCAGTCTTCCACAGCTTTTTCAAATTGATGAAGCTTGGATCGACAAGCTGCTCGGTTGCATAGTAAAATTGAATTGTAAGGCTCATGTTCTAGTCCTTCAGTATATGCAACACAAGCCTCAGAGAATTTTGAAGCATTGTATAACAAGTTCCCAGTCAATCTTGCAGATGCTACTGCTCTAGCAACTTTTACTACTGTGTTAATTTCTCTGCTGCTTGGATCGAGTCGAGCTGCTTGTTGAGCTACTTCTGTTGCGTCCTCAAACCTATGAACCAAAAACTAATCTTTAATAAAATTTATCATATCTATCATTATCTTATAATTATTTGCAAATATCATAACAACGAACATTTTCCTTTGTCAAATAGTCCTGTTTTCAAATAATTGTTTAAAGGAAATTAAAACAAAACTTTACATATACCAACCTGCCTGCAGCCATGTAAACCTGTGCCCCAATCATTAAGAGATGAGAGGCAGTGGCCAGGCCAAAGCACTTAATACAAGAGTCAATGCTAAAATTTGGTCCTCTTCGGTAGGCTCTGTAGGCCTCTTCATGTCTCTGTAGTCTCAATAGGGCCTCGGCTTGCATAGCATATACCTAAACAGCATAAAGAAAAACCATCCTGATTAAGAACCCATTTTGGATTGAGGTTGAAACTGTTTTTTCTACAAACACTGCACTTGCCATTGAGCAATTTCTAGGTTTCTTTAATTAGAATATGTGAAATTCACATTAAAAGTTGTAATTACCTTTGGAGATGAATCAGCACCAGAGGAAATTACACAGTCAGTCTTCTTTACTAAAACATTCCATTCTTTTAATTTTCGAGCTTCAATGCATTTATTCAGGTGCTTCTGAAAGGCATGAACTTGTTCAATGTCTTGAGAGTCAGCGCAGGAGCCTGATTGTTTATAATGATATAATGCTTTCTCTGCTTCTCCTAATCTGCATAACACAAAATCATAACAAAAGATTACTAAATTGTCATTTCATTTGAATTCACAAATTAAACATTCTTGACAGAGCATCTATTACCTGACATATAATGCTGCTAAACGGTGATGAGCTCTTTGATAAGAAGGATCAAGCCTAATAGCTTCTTTACACTCAACAACAGCGTCTATAAGACGGCCTAATCCTATCAAAGCAGCACTTTTATTGCCTCGGTAAATTGCCTTACTCGAATCTAGGGAAATTGCTCTATCATAATACCCTAATGCCTCTTCATATCTTCCTTTCTTGTATTTCTCATTGCCCACATTCTTCAAAATCTCAGGATCCATTTTAATTTTTGACGGACTTTGACATTGTCGAAATTCACCACTGGACTGTCTCACAATGTTCCCCATAATACCATTCCCAAAGCTATTTCTTGCTCTGGGAGTAGTAGTATTAGAATTTGTTTCTTGAATATTCTTATGAATTAACATTAAATTGCTGGAACTTGCTCGAACCAGAGCTTTACTATCTTTGGATTGCTGATAAGTATTGGTGATTATCATGCTAAGGTCTTTGGACTCACTTGATAATGCCTTCCTTAGTTTTACTTGGCTTGAACCTGTGGATGATATTGAACTTCTTGCAATATCAATGGATTTTCTGTTGGGTTTTTTAGAGAGATTGGATGTTTCAAGAAAGGAGGGATCAGATTTTGTTTTTGAAACAGGAGGCTTTTCTTTCAAGATAACACTGTTGCTGCTGCTCTCTTTCTCTACTGTTGGCAGTGAATATACAGGTGTTTTCCGTCGCCAGAAACTCCGGCGAGGGAATATTCCGCCCATTAGACCACAACCCAGTTGGTGTTCCATTGGATAATTTGCTGTTTCCGCCATTTTAATTCACTCCAAGTTCCTATTTGTCTGCTGGGAGAGACTTTATAAAAACAGAGGAAAGAATTATTTCCCAAAAGAGAACAAGAAATGTTAAAAAAAGAGTGTTATTTGTGCAATAAGCATAATGTATACATACAACTCGAAAACCAACTTTGGTTTTAGAAATGTATTAGAAGAATGAATTGAAGGAATTTCAAAAGAAAGAAATAAATGATCAATGGCTTGAATATGAAGGATTCAATGCAATAGGGCAACCTTAGAAGTTGTATATTAATGTATATATAAAGTCACAACCTCTCAAGAGTGGCTTCCAAGAAAGTAGCTTTATTTTTTCTTTTCTCTTTGCCTCTCTTTAGGGTCTAGCCTTGGAAAGCAGAAAAATTTGTGTATAAAAATGGGAACATTATGTTCATAATACATATATAAAATGTGCAGTCAGTCGTCTCATTAAGGGCCACATGATACAAAACAAACAAAAAGGAATAGTTGCATTCAAGAAATTGCAACTTAAATGCTAATGATGAATCATAGAGAAAAGACCTATTTAAGCAACCTCTTGGTTGGTCCCATTCATATATAATACATATATGTTAGTATGGAAGGTTGCTTTGCTGCATTTAGCATGAAATTATCATGCCAATATGTTATTTTATAAAAATAATTTAATAAAAATAAACATTATATATTTCCTTATAATATGGTAATTGGTAAGTGGGTTCTTTTGGAAGGACTGGATTTCTTTAATGCTATTATTATTGAAATTCTGCTTCAAATATTTATTAGCACATGCTAAAGAATGTTCATTTGGACCAGGCTAAGAGAATGTATTTTCCTCCTGAATCTCATGATCTAATATAATTAATTTAAAAATATAATTTTAATATCAGTGACGGACTCAAGATTTAGCCTTAGAGGACTGAATTTTCTTTTTCAAAATTCAGGAGGGCAAGATTTATTTTTTCTTCCTCATCATTGATTGATGTTGGAGTATAACATAAAAATGGTTCATTTTGTCCTAAATTGAAAGTTGATTTATTTAAATTTTGAAAAATGAAAAGGTTTGGTAGCAGATTAAAAAGATTGATGCTATCTTGAGAAACTCAACTATCTAAGGTGCAATTAGATTAAGTTGACTTGCAAGTCAAAAATGTATAGACATACACCGCAAAAAGCATTAAAAAGAAGGAAATGAGAGGGGCACACTTGCAAATTTTGTTTCATAATTAAAAGGAAGAACAAAGGAAAAAGAACAAAATTGTCTTTGGATTAGCTGTCTCTTTTAATATATGGTTGGGAATTTCACACATTTAGGTCTTTTGCATTCCAATTTCAACTTAAATCGGCTCATCACTTCAAATTAATGGATTCAATTAGTCACAATCACATCATAACATATAATAATACATGGGAGAGAGAGAAAATGACCAAATTGCTTATTTCAGACATATATATGTGAAAATCTTAATCAACCACCCAGTGGCTGTTGCACATTGAAATATTTTTTTTTTTAGAAATTTTAATATTGAGTCAGTCCCTTTTCATGGAGATTTTCTGATACGCAATTGGAGTTGCCAAGAAGTTAAATAAATATTTGGCATGCACCACACCACATGACCAGCTGTGTTTGTTAATCTTTGGACCAGATTATTTTCCTATTCCTTTGCTTCTTTCTCTCTGTAGTCACTTTCATTTTTTGTTCTGTTGCATTGGCCGCAGTTATTGGTTGTCGTTTTTACGTGATAGAAACAGTCGTAAAAGGTATAATTATGGGATATTATTAATTGAAGAAATTCAAAGAAACGACAATCTCAATCTAAAACGGTAAAAAGGTAAAAAATTACTGTTAAATTTAGTTGTTATTAATAGTTTGATGTTCTAAATGTTGAGAATGAGAAATTGAAAATTACTAACAATTTGGAATGTCAACTTATTATGGTGTGATCCTAATAATGCGATGAAGGATTTTGTTAAACTTAGTCAGTCAGTCAGTCAGCTACCTTTGATTGAGGTAATTTAATTAAAGTCAACTATATCACAAAAATCTTAAATTGATTGTCCAATGATGGTTGTTGGATTCTGCTGCCCCTTTAAATTCCTTCCAAACAATTCTTTGCATAGCTTATTGTTCATAAATATTTAAACTTTTTCTTTGATTTTTCTTTAATAAAAAAGAAACATATTATTTACTTGCCGACAGAAAAAGGGAAATTTCCCTGCCTCACAGACGGAAGTTGAATCTTCCAATTTGAATAAATTAACAAATTAATTGAATCCTCACAGTATAAAAATCATTACCATCCTATTCCAATATTTCTGTTATTCAGTATTAAAAATACATTTGATTACATTACAATAAATTATATTATGGCTCCCCATTGATTAGAGATTAGAGATTAGAGATTAGAAATTTAAATCTTAAAGGTAGAGAGCAATCACAAGATGACCCAATAGTGTAATCGTTGGCAGACAGACACAGAAATATTGATGGAAGATAATGTAAGAAAATAGCTCGCTCGGGTAGACCCAACTTTATCAACTTTCTTTTCCCAGACATGGCTTTTCAGTCAATATCTATCATATAGGAATATTGGAGTGCCGGCCCGCTTTTGGAACTCCAGTCGGCAATATATATTACAAAATCCCCTCATTTGTTAGCTACCATGTATACTGTACTTCTACGTAGGCAAATGAATTATAATTAATTTTTTTAAAGAAAAGAGGCAAATCTTGATTCAAACTATAAAAGCCAATCGATACACTTTTATTCGGTTTATTTAGTTTTATATTAAAATCGGTTATTATGGTTTTAATTGTTTGGATTTGATTGGATTTTATACCAAAAAAAGTAAAATAATTCAATTTAATTCGATTCAATTTTCTGGACATATTTTTTTTATAAAGTTTGATTTTTCAATTAGGGGCGGATCACTGTTTTATTAAATTAAATGCTCCATCTCAAAATAGACTCCTTTCTCATAATGGAAAAAAAAAAAGAAAGAAAAAAAAAAACAAACTAGAACATTAAAATAGTAAGGTGTATGAATGACAATGTAACTCTTTTCACAATCAATAATTAAAAATTGACCCCCCAAAGATATTTGTTTTCTATGGCCAAAGGATAGGTATGAGTGCATGTAGTAATTTCCATATATATATATCTTTATCCAATCTCTATCATTTGTTACTACAGCTAGCTCAATTGGACAATAATATATTACTTGTTGTAGGTTCCTCCGCACGTTGAAAATCTTAAAAGTGAAGGCAGGATTGAATAGCACATGAGACTTACTTACGTAGCAAAAAGCTTGGAAAAGGATGCGTAGAGGGAATGGAAAGGACTGCACGTGCATTTTAAGCAAAGGAAAACATGTGGTCACGTGATCCAATGCCAACTTGAACTACCCATACTTGAGGACTAAGCTTTATCTCCTCTTCGGTTTTTGCTTCGCAGTAGGATCAGCTCACCTGCTCCTCAACAGGACATTCTGCTCAACTCAACAATGTTTTCTTTTCTAATAAGAGTCCGGAGTAAAATCACCAGATACATTAATTGACATGTGTATTTCCTACCTGCGACAGACATATTTTAGTTAAAGCTGTTATAGTTACAGAAATGATATTGATTGATCATCCATAACCAATATTTTATATATTTATTAATAGTAAAAAGTCAACTGCTTTACCAAACATCATTAATGAGATAAAATGGGCAAGCAAACCAAAGCCTAACAACAAGTACCAACTTTTAAGGCTTGAAATTATAGTTTGGGCTATTGCCTATTGGTTAGGCCATTTAGAGCAAAGCCCAAACTAAATGTATCAGAGTAGTAAATGGTCTCACTGTGTATAAATGTTAGCATACAGAAAATATATTTACTGAAATGACAAAAAAACATTTATGCTCTATTATCCAAATAAAATGAACACATCCTAATTTAAGAATAAAAAACCACCATTTAAATAAAAGCACAACCCAAAATTTAGAAAAAGAAAATATTTTGGATAGCTTGTCCCATAAAATCAGATATATCTAATTAAAATAAGAAAGCAATCCACTTATAAACTGAGATAACATAAAAATTACCTTTTTGTTGAGTAGTCTAAAATTTTCCCAAAAACAGAGTACATAAAGAAGATGTAAAAGTTTATCCATCCATTGAAGTGCAATAATGCATACATCTCTATTGTCCATATCTCATAAAGTGGGAACATGCTTGAAAGCTGCATATAGTCATTCATAGCTTCTGCCCTTCCAATCTTTCTTATCCACAACTTCTATTTATAATCAATTAACTACACAAACAATCATGAAATTTCTGTCCATTTACAATCTGCTACATCTTTTTTTATAGTAGGGATACTTTCTTTCCCTTTCTCTTGGAAGTTGTAATGGAATTTTCAATCTTTCTTCATAAAAGCAATCTAAATTTTTTTCCCCAAAAACTCATAGATAAGATTGCAAATCCAACGAGTGTGAACTCAAACTATACTATCAGTCTTGTGTTCCGTCTTAAAACTGATGCTATTCTCATTTTCCACGCAAAGACGTAGGCTGCTTTTTGTTCAACCACCATATCCTACATGCCACGAGTTCTGTCTTTGTTTTAATTCTAATTCATCGCAAACAAAGAAGAAAAACTATAATCCAGATGATCTTATCATGTTCTATAGGAGTGTAGAGCTTTCAGTTACAACTTACAAGAAAAACTATGAGTGACCAAAAAATGTAACTTTGGTCAACAACATGAAAATTATAACCATTTATATGAATTTTCAATTAATAACCTATCATATCATTAATCCAAATAATTGTTTTGATGAAATATAATAATTGGCTTTAGACTAAAGTCAGTTAGTCAATACAGGCTCTACAATATATCAACAACATTACACACACACACACCCACCCAATTAAATCCATTAATAAACAGATTAGCCATTTTAAATTTTGAAATTATATTAAAATAAGTTAAATACATCAACCAGAACTATTATTTATTTTAATAATATAATATAGTAACACATTGGTGGATTATTATTGGAAAAATGAACATTATAAAGGCCAATGAAAAGAGAAAAAAAAAAAAAAAATTAGCTTAACCACCGAGCAACTATAAACCCTTGTCTCCCAACAAGCCGTGTGTGTATATTTATTGTTTATATACATGTTATAGATTTGAAAGGTAGCTATCAGCAGATTGATACGACTGACCACTGAGGCCTCCAATTTTTAATATATGTTTCGTGTAGGCATAAAAGACATGAAGAGAGTTCAATTCGGATCTTCAGGGCTGTAGGATTTGGTTTATGTAGGGCTCCCCTGCAGAATACCCATCGTTCCAAATACAGAATAGTATAACACGTACTTCGAAAATGACATTATAGCTTCTGCATAATTGCATATTTAGCGATCACTTTATTATTATTAGCATTATATAATGATGTGGCGATGGAATTTTTGGGCATAAAAATGTCACAAACAAAATATTATAATTAACAAGTTAGATCACTGAAAGTGGACAATTATATTTGTAAGATTAGAGAATTAGTTTTATCTGAATATCTTCCCGATCTGACTGTGAATTAGTTTTATTCATACAAGCAAATGGTGCAAACCAATAAAACGACATTTACTTTTTTCAATTTGGAGGGTTGCAGCGAACTCGGTTGTGGGTAAACCGACCTATCCATCCAAATTATACACAAACCATAAAGTCGTTTTCTTTTTTCTTTTCTTTTTCTTTTTGGAAAAAGAATAGAATTAAGCATCCATACCAATGACAGAAAGCAGATAATTGTAGCAGCGTATCAAAGATTGTACGTAGATGCTTTCACATAGGGTGAAAGTGAATCCAGTCTCCGGTTATTTTCAGAATCACTTTTATTTGATATATAAATGTACATCAAGAATCAAACTTGAAACATGAACCAGAGAATAATTTTATTTTACATGTTTTATTAATTAAAAATAAGGAAAGAATATATTAAAATTAATAGAAAAATTTATTAAGTTCTTTGAACATATAATTTCAGATGGTAAAAGATTCTCTGAAGCAGCTCAATTATAACTTGGACTTTGTTTCCTTGTTTCTGAGCTTTGACTTGGTCAAAGGTTGATATCCGGTTTTAGAGCTGCTGATATATCACCATCAGATCACGCCTACGTTACTGCTACTATTAAAAAAATAATTTCATTTTACAGAAAACAAAATCAATTTCAATTAAAGAACTTGTGGAATGACTCTAGGCTATGAGGGAAGTTACATCTCCCGGTTATGCAAAAAAAGAAACCTTGTGGAAAAATAGCAAATAATTCAATTATTACATAAATTTGTATTTTCTTCGAGAATCCATGGAATGTTGGATGAGAAAAAAGAACTTATAAGAAAAAGACAAGCATATCCAGAAAAAATTATATATATTACTTTGGAAAAACGAATATTTTTCAGATTTAATTTAATTTATTTTATATATATATATATATAATTAAACACATTATGAAGAAGTGTGAACCCATAAAAGGGAAAAGAATTTATAATAGTGGATTTTCTGGCGGTGGGAATGTATGAAAGTGTTAAATTTCTTGTGTTTGTTAATTAACTTTATACTCTTTTCTTTTTAATTTTTGTATTTATTTAGCTTTTAATCTTTAATTTAACATCGCTTTCTTGCTTTCACATTCATAACCCTATTAGCCAACCCAACCTTCTCTCTCACGTACACACATTCGCTTTGAGTTTGACCCGTTGCCAGCCACCACCGGCAACTCTCTACTTCAATGGAGACCCCACTCTGCACTCTCTAGAGAGGATATTCTTAGTGGAAATATTTGTTATTGAGTCTTCTCTACTCTTCTCTTTCTTTTCTTTTCTTCTTTTTTTTTTTTAGAGCAAAAAGCTTAAATATAACACATCCTCTTCTTTCATTTCTCTTTTTCTTCTCCAAAAACCCTAATCCAGACCATGCCATGAAAGAGCAAGAAGAACAAGAACAAGAAGTGAAGAAAGGCAGGGGCTAGCTCATCATGTATTCCTCTTAGCCTCTACAGTTAAAATCTCTCCTTTTTTTTTGGTTTGGTTTTGTGCTTTTTTATTTTCTCTCTGGCCATCATAACAAAGCTCTATAGGCAATTTTCCCTTTTTCTTTTCACAGAAACCTTTGTTGATAGTGTAAGACAAAGGAAGAGATTGCCTCCATTTCAGATCAGGCTTTAAAAGATATGGGAACTTTCTCTTTCACTCTCTCTAAAGCTCTTTTACAAGATTTATATGCCTAATTCTTCATTTAGTTGATAGGTTCTTTTGCAGCATATAAGTTTATAATTATATACCCATCTACAAATATATAATCGCTATTTCTCTCTTTCTTTCAAAATTATTAATCTTTTTTGCCTGTTTATTCAACTTGGTAACTATCGCCATCTCCTTTTTCATAAAAACAGTAGTTTTTGTTAGTTTTTCCTTTTAATTTTGTTTTTAAATAAATATATAGTTATGGATTCTGGTAATAGTGGTAGTATGCAATCCTCAAGTGGTGATGAGGAATATGATTCAGCTTCAAGACCTCCTTTATCAAATCCCTCAACCCACTTTGGTTCTTTATCTTCAACAAATCCACAAGCCCACCCTTCTCATCTTCTGCCTCATCACCACCAACCTACTTTTTTTGATCCTTCACCAAATCTTTTCCATTCTTTCTCTGACTCTCCAACAAGCCCAATAAATCCCAACTCTTTGCTGAACCTTGATTTGGTTCGCTCTCGCAGCTCCGTAAGATCTAACATACCCGATTGCACCGATCTTGGAATAATCAATAACCACCTTCCACCATCCTCAAATTCTTCCTCCGCCACAGCAGCATCATCAAGCCAATCAATCTTGGGCAGTTCTTCATCAATGCGATTGCGATCAGTACAAGATAATGGGATCCGTTCTTCTTCTCCATCCGATCAAACCCATATAGTAACTGCTAGAAATCCCAAGAAAAGAACAAGAGCTTCGAGAAGAGCACCAACTACAGTTCTTACAACGGACACGTCAAATTTTCGAGCAATGGTACAAGAATTCACTGGAATTCCAGCTCCGCCATTTTCTGGCTCACCATATTCTAGAAGGCTCGATCTTTTTGGCTCAATCGGATCAGGTTTAAGATCTACTCAATTAGAACCCGTGGGCTCACTTTACCCTTTACGTCCTTCCCCTCAAAAAGATCATCAACAAGCTCCGTTTCTATTCTCTTCATCTTCTTCTCCATCTACTATTAATGTTGAAGCCACAACAACTACTACTACCAGCAATAGTAATAATAATAATACTGTAACCTTATCAATTCCTACTGCAAACGTTAGTAACTATCAACAACAACCTCAAAACATGCTAAACATGCAAAACCAAATGCTTTCATTTCAATCTCTTCTACAGCCTCCTCCTAATATCCTTCAATCTTCAGTTAATGTTTCTGGTTTGGGTGCAAAATCGAGTTTATCCTCGCTTGAGGATCTGGGTATTGATGGCCATATTGGGATAACAAGTCAAGGAACAACAGAAGGCATGAGAGCAATGAGGAATAATTATCAAGATCACTTGAGGTCTTTTGATAGCTGTAAATTGAACTATACAGCTGCTTCTTCAGACTTTCATAATCATGAAAAAGGTTTAGAGAATGTTCCTTCAAGAGGGGAAGGTGCGGTTGATTCTTGGATTTGTCCTTCAGAATAGCAGAGAATATGTTATTGCAAGTAAGGTCTAAAATTGGTTTATATAGTTGGATCATACAACTCTTATTCTGGAATCTGGAGGGTTTTTCTGCAACCAGATAATTAAATTCTTCACTATCATAAATCCAAAACGGTGCCGTCTTGCTGGTGATTATGATGATGAGGCCAGTTTTTCATCAGTCTCAAAACTCTCTTTTGGGTTTAGATAAATTATTACAGTATCATTTCTTTTCCTTTCCTTTCTTTTTCTTTTTTAATAAATAAACAAGAATTGTAGGAGTAAATTAATTACGTGCAGATACTTATGTCCTTTTCTTTCTTTATAA
The DNA here is from genome assembly GCA_947857235.1 of Jatropha podagrica. Classification (NCBI taxonomy): domain Eukaryota; kingdom Viridiplantae; phylum Streptophyta; class Magnoliopsida; order Malpighiales; family Euphorbiaceae; genus Jatropha; species Jatropha podagrica. The sequence goes on along the minus strand of CANUEP010046893.1, from coordinate 33,513 downwards.
TTAGCATTACACGTCATTACTTCATCATACTCCATATTCATCAGTTTAACATTAGTTTAATTTCTGGTTTGCGACTGTTACTTTTCTCTAGTTCAAGTAACTCTTGTTGGATTTCAATGGTGTGGTTACTGTATATTCAATATAACCTCAATTACTACATATGGCTAAGGTTTCTTTCTCGTACCTTAGCCGGCAGAGAAGATAAAAGAAAGAGAGGTCGGTGCTGTGTTATTAAAGATGCTGTCTGCTTTGAAAGATTTTGCTGCTGATCAATGAAGTGGTCCATTTCTTTGTTTTTCTTGCAATACTAACCAAAATAAAACCATAAAAACGTTATTTCTAATATATTGTCCAAAAAGTCTATTTATATTTACAGCTTATCTTTTTTGACCTTCTTCCTTACTAATTCTTCTTCTTCTTCTTCTTTTTTTTTGAAATATTAAGGAAGAAAAAAAATAAAAACATTGACATCAAATGCCTTGTTATTAAACAGTAATATAATATTCTACTCACTGTAAGAGTTCATTTGGTTTAGTTGTTGTTAATAATAGCTTGTTGGTAATTTGTTGCTAATAGCGATTAATTAATGAATTTGGTGTTTAGTTAAATTATAGGAGTTGATGTCAAAATGTAAAACGACTATTAAATACTTGCTTTTATACGTTATTATGATTCATGTGTAATGCCTTTTTTTATTTTTAAAGTAAATATATTATTTTTTTTATTTTAATTTCATGTAGATAAAAACAATGGTTAAAATAAAATAATTTTAATATAAAATATAAAAAAAATCTAAAAAATATTAATTCTTTTATAATTACTTTATAAAGCTAATAAACTATAAATATAATATAAATAGAGATCCTAATAGAAAAATGTACAAAAGATAATGTTACAAAAACTTCTATAACTATTAGCTGCTAGTTAAAATTCTTACCAAAAACCATTAGCAGAGCGACATATAGATATGCATCCTCTGATTTGAACATTTTTTCTAACCAATTATTAATATATTTATGAAGTGAATCTCTTAAATCATTATTTTTATAATTTGTGAATACCCATAAATTAGTTTGAGTGTCTTTTTAAATATATAAAAAATTAAGTCGAGATTTCCGAGAGCTAAGAGCCAGTTGAAACCCGGAGATATATTATTTATTCAATAATATACTCCACTTATTAAGTTAACATCGGTTTCATTTGTTGCCACATCGACTATAGAAGCGATGAAGATTGTCAAGAATCAATTGTGTAATCAAATATAAGATACTTGGATGGTTTTAAAATATGAAATTATGTAGAGTGAAAATGTGATTTTTAAAAAACAATTCATGTAATTGGTTTTTTTTTTTATTATTATTATGAATAAAAGTGGTAGATTTTTATGATATAATTAAATTTCTTATACTGAAAAATATGTATTATATGTTAGTGCCCTCCCTGACCCTAGGGTTCTTCTAGTTCTGCCACTGTCAAAAACTTTGAATTAACTGTCAACTGCATGAATCTAAAACTAGATGCATTTTAAATAAAACGAAGGTGCATTATATGTATGTATGTTTATTTTTACTTCCTATTATGTTCTGGATGTTGATATTCTTTGTGCGATGGCTGTTCAAATGGTGCAAGGCAGAATGGAACCTCCTATGAAGTTAAGCTCTCTGGTGTTTAATATTAGGAGTGTTGTACAATCCCATCCTCAGTTGCGAATTGCTCATATATGCAGGGAAGCGAATTGTTCAGCTGTTAGAAATCAGGACATTGAAGTGCTTGATAATGCATCCTCTGGAGGAGATTTCTGATTTCTTAGACAATGATGTATGTAGCTGGTGTGGTTCACACCAGAGCTGTTTTTAGCTAGTCTTTGTTTCCCATCTTACTGTACAAAGAAAAAGGGAGTGATTGGTGGCAAAGATTAAGGGAATCCTTACCTGCCGCAATCATAAACTAGAAGTTAAAAAACGTCCCCATTATTGTTACCTTATCTTTGATTGTGATTCTTTAATTCTAATTTAATTTTCCCTATTTTATTAATAGATGCCCACTAAGAAAGCAAGGCGTAGATTTGCAACTCAGTCTGGAGATTTTTTAATTTTATATTCAAATTACAAACAATAAGCTCTAATTGTTTCTTCACTCACCTTGAGACCGTCGTATTATAATAGAACGACAAGACCTTCGTTTTCCAATTTCGATGACCCAATGACACGCTCCATTGGTGCTCTGCAATTTAATATTCCAAAGTTGAATATAAACAATTTATATAAGTAGACAATCCCAAGACCACTACAAATATTATTTAATGGATTCGTTAGAATATGATGAACTCGTCATCCACACAAGGTACTGATGACTTCGTTAAATTAATTAGATACAGAAATAAATAAACGTTATGTGCGTCTCGTGTTAATCATATTTTTTTTTGTTTTTTTTTTTTCATGAAAATATTTAGCAGGACTTAGGATTGGAAGCCTAATATCGTAGGGTGGTCCAGTGCTAATAATATTTGTTTAAGTATAAATAATAATTAATCTAATAATTCCCGTGATCAAATTGATAATAATCGAATTAATTAAATTAAGCAATCAATTGATGACAAAACAATGAGGTGATATTTACAAAAAGGTCAATGATCATTATTATTTTTATATGCATTATTTTGATTGGTAGTCCTAGATTTCCTTCACATGGTATATCTTGGAGCCCAGATAAGGGATCATGGATTGGGAATGTACAGTTGAAATCATAAAGCTGTGTACATGATCTTATAATTATAGACAAGAATATATATATATATATATATATATATATAGAGGAATCAAAATCATGATTAAGCATTGAGAATTGTAGAAATCATTAGCGGTTCAAATGGAAATTAAAAGAAAAAGCAAATTATATAATAAGAAAAGATTCTTTTAGTCGAATTTACGGTGACCAAACGATGCAGGTTCAGTCCCCTTTCTTTCATTTTCATTTATTTTATAGAATGGGATATTGTAATATAGATTCAAGTTTAAAATAAAACAGAGATATTTTTCAAGAAAAGAAGAAAAATGGGTAAAAGAGATGATTATATGTGCAATGGAAATTGGAAGATGAGGACATATTTGAGAGGCATGTGACACTTTCTGTTTTGGAATGATGGTGGCCCATGCCAGAGAATAATCTGGTTTTAGCAATGATGATTGTTCCTATCTGCTCTACCTCTCACTTCTTTCACTTGTCTCCAGAGAGACTGAAACTAGCTACTCTGTATCTCTCTCTCTCTCTCTCTCTCTCTATATATGTTTATGAAGTGAGAAAGATAAGTGCTCTCTCTCTCTCTTTCTCTCTCATATGATCCAAACCCTAAAAAGTTCTAAACCTTTTTTCCTTCTTTACTATTCACTTCCTCCAAGAAAGCATATATTCGTATGCTATATGGGAATGGGACAAGCCAATGTTTCTGTTGGGCATATTTTATAGGGTGCTGCTATTTACCCTCAAATTAGGAATTTAAGTTTAGAGGGAAATATATCATTAAATCACTCAAATTCTCATGCTCGTCTCCAATTGCATATGGGATACAATCTCTTCATGTTCGGTTTCATTTTATAATTCGTATGAATTTCAAGTCATACATTAAAATGGGTAGAATTGTTTTTTTTTTTTTTTCCATTTTAAATTTATTTTATATTAATTTTGTAATTGTGAACGTAAGCAGTGATGAAAATAAATTGCAATGTGACGCAAGTCTGCTTTAGACCTTGTGCTGCAATTTTAGACCTTTAGTTGCCTTTGGCTTCCCAAACAAATAACATGCTTTTGAATATAATTAATTCTTAGTCTTTACTTTTGGCCTTGTGGGCTGCCTGCCTGGTTCTAATATAACCACAATATTGGAATTAATTAATTGTATGATAGACGGAATACATTAAAGAAGGTGTTGGTGGCATCGATCCTTTAGCCATGGGCTCTATCCTAAGTGCAGTTAGGTAGCCCACTTGAGAAAAGTCTTTCCTTGGAAGGGAACACACTTTCACAGACTCCATTTCTTTATACATGGCCAAATTTAAAAATCACAACAGACTCTATTCCTCTCCTATGAATAACTTTTTATCAAGAGCTAAAAAATAAATACCAAAAATTTTATTTTTTTAAAAAAAATATATAAAACTTTATTTTAATATTTAAAATTAGTTCAAATGCTATGAAAATAACATTTGAGGATAGATGTGTATACATATGGACAATCTTGTATATTATTCAACATTTGAAGTCCACAAAAAAATTCTTAGCAATACTTTTTTCACCTGCTTCCAATATGTCGATATATGATTCCTGTATGATACTAATAATTACAGTGAATAAATTTTAATATCATATTTATAATCAGAGTTAATTGTTAATATCATATTATTAAAATTATAAATTGAATATCAGACTAATAATTGATGAACTTATTTGTGAGATTAAGATTTTCAATTTAGCATCATTCTATATATCGATTAGTATGACATACATTCTCTTTTGCCTCTATGATTTTAAAATTAATTTTTATTTTTAAAGATATGGTTTAACTGTTCATATAGCTCATATAATTATTGGTAATCAAAAGCAATTCACTTGTAGCAATTAGCTAATAAATATTTATATTTAATAAAATTTTGATAACAGTTTTTAATTAAAAGGTAAAATAACCATTAAAAATATAATTATTTTTTATATAATGTTAACGGTTTAAAGATTTGACTAATTTTCGCTCGCTTTCAAAAGAAAACGAGTGATCGGGATTACGGATGACTTAAATTAGGTTGATCAACTTCACAAGTGATCTTTATCCTTGAGTCATTCAGGTTGAGACGGAAAAAATTTCCGTTAGGGTTAAGGCAGAAGAAGTTGTTGGCAGCAATATATTATAAAATAATAGCATTTTTCATTATCGTGAGTCGGTCATAAGCAAATGATGAAAACCAATATCAATATCACTTCATAAGTTCAAAGAATAATGCAAAATTTGTTCACAATTTTTTTAAAAATTAATTTATTTTGCAATTATTATTTTAACTTTCTACCTAATAAAGAAAAGCACAATGTTCACTAAACATAAAATGACATAATAATTTTAATATTTTTAACTAATAAAATTTATTAGTCAAAAACGTCAAATATTGTTTATGTTTTATTTTTAAATTAAATAGTTTTTATTAACTAAAAATATTTTATTTTATTTTTGATAAAAGTCAAGCTTTTTAATTTTAATGTAAAATTAAAATGGTAAATTGATAAGTGTAAATTTAGATAATACTCAAAAAAATGTATTCAATAATTAACTTTTTTATTAGATAATTATTTTTCTATTCTGATTCACTTATTTACGGTAATATTCAGACCGTAACTGTTTAAACAAGTATCCGTCTTTCGTGTGTGTTGAGGCTGGGCCTTTCGGCCCATTTATATGGGCTCAAGAGGCTTTGTCTTTGCCAAAATCACAACAGTGAGTTATTATCCTACATACATAGGCCCAAATAAGTAAATGCCAATTCTTGTAATATAAATTTTGACATATCAATAAAAGATGAGATATATCAATACATCATGTTAGATAAAAGAAAAGCCATACAATAATATTCAAAGCATACATATGTTCTTATCCTCTTCAGCCTTTACAAATAAATAAATAATCAGTTTTCGTCTGTTCAGAAAAATAAATAAGATAAATCTTTTTTTTTTTTTTTTATTGAGAGAGGTTTATTAGTTATTAGGGTGGTTTAAAATCGCCTTCTCGGTGAAAGAAAAGCCCACCATCCCTCCTCCATTTTACACGTAGCCTAAGATAGTCCCCCAATTAGCTAAACCCATCCCCTGAAACAAGCCCACTTGTCAACTACAAGTTCAATCTTCCGTCCATATCTATAATATTGACCTTTTATACCATATTCATATTACTACGTTCTTACGACAAAAGCAACACAAAGTAGAGACTTGAGACGGAGAAGAAAAGAATCAAAAGGGGGGGAAGTAAAAAGAAATGAAGAGAGAGACGTTGACATTGGTTTTGGTGAATCTAGCTGGGATTATGGAGAGAGCAGACGAATCTTTGCTTCCAGGAGTGTATAAAGAAGTAGGTGCTGCTTTGCACACAGATCCTACTGGACTTGGTTCTTTAACTTTGTTTAGGTCTATAGTGCAGTCCTCTTGTTACCCTGTAGCTGCTTATTTGGCTGTTAGGCATAACCGAGCCCATGTTATAGCTCTTGGTGCTCTTCTCTGGTCTGCTGCAACTTTCCTTGTTGCCTTCTCCTCCACTTTCTTTCAGGTAATTTGCACATATCATTTTTATTTTGGCTGCTGGTAAAATGGAGGGAAATTGAGGAAATTGAGCATTGAGGCGTTTTGATTGTAATCTTGTGTATTTTCATTGTCTGGCTTACATAAATTATAGAGTCAAGTTGACCAAGTCAAAATCTTCGAATCCGTTGATTCAGGTTATGAACTTATCATCAAAGATTGGATCATCGTTAATCGTTGATTCTTGTATTGTAATTGGGATAAGGTTCCTGATTTCACAGTTGAATGCTGGAAATTTTTATGTATATTAATAATTAGCTGTCAAAAATGGTACATAGGAATAGAATAATATGAGAATATTCTTTCTTTATTGGTGACTGAAATCCATATGAAAAAAACTTTGCTGCATTGTGTAAATTGTATGTTGGGATCAGAGGAATGGCTTTTGGGGGAGGTCGAAATTGTTCACATGGAATTTTAAAGATCAGTATGATGCGTAATAAAATTTCTGGTTGCTTGAAAATTCTAATGAACTAATTGCTGCAATATATATGAGACTTTTCATGTAACACTTTAAAATCATTAGACGTTCAATAAAATACAATCTAAGTGCATTATCCTTAGCATACCAGGCTGATTTTATTGATTTCAAGTCATTCAGTTTTTATCAAACAGGTAGCTGTATCCAGAGCTTTGAATGGCATTGGACTTGCAATAGTTGCACCCGCAATCCAATCCCTTGTTGCTGATTCAACTGATGATAGCAACCGCGGCACAGCTTTTGGATGGCTACAACTAACAGCCAATCTTGGTTCAATTATTGGGGGACTTTGTTCAGTATTGATAGCTCCAATTACATTTATGGGAATCCCTGGATGGAGGCTTTCATTTCATCTTGTTGGAATTATTAGTGTCACAGTAGGTTTACTAGTCTACCTATTTGCCAATGATCCACACTTTTCAGATGATAGTATGAAAGCTAGAAATCAAGATTCAAGTAAATCGTTTTTGTTACAAGTGAAGGATCTGGTTCAAGAAGCCAAATCCGTCATAAAAATCCCATCCTTTCAAATAATTGTTGCTCAGGGCATTACTGGTTCATTCCCTTGGTCAGCTATGACATTTTCAGCAATGTGGTTAGAGCTTATTGGTTTCTCGCATCAGAAAACTGCATTTCTCATATCATTGTTTGTCATTGCTGGTTCATTGGGTGGCCTGTTTGGTGGAAAAATGGGGGATATACTTTCGACGCATCTCCCAAATTCTGGCAGAATAATTCTGGCACAAATAAGCTCTGCGTCAGCTATTCCTTTAGCAGCATTGCTTCTGCTGGGTTTACCTGATGATCCGTCATCAGCATTTATGCACGGACTTGTCTTGGTTATCATGGGGTTATGCATCACTTGGAATGCTCCGGCTACAAACAAGTAAAGTATCTCAAACTTGACTTCCATTTTTTTTGTTCTTTTCTTATCAAACATGAAACAAAAATCCTTGGTAATGACAATAATTATTGTCTTTGCAGTCCAATTTTTGCAGAAATTGTTCCGGAGAAATCCCGGACAAGTGTGTATGCGTTGGATCGGTCTTTCGAGTCCATACTGTCATCATTCGCTCCCCCATTAGTAGGAATACTTGCTCAGCATGTACATGGTTATAAACCCCTTCCTAATGGATCTAGTGAATCTGAAGAGATAGCTACAGATACAAAAAATGCTGCATCCTTAGCCAAAGCTTTGTATACAGCAATAGGAGTTCCAATGGCGTTGTGTTGTTTCATCTACTCATTCCTATATGGTACTTATCCAAGAGACAGAGAGCGAGCACAGATGCAAGCATTGATAGAATCAGAAATGCAACAGCTGATGCTAGATGATGAATCACCGACAAGTAGAGAATACAGTCAAGTTCAGTTGCTTGAAGCTGGAGAACTATATGTTAAGAACAGAAGTGTTATTGAAATGGAGTATGAAGGGGAGAATGTTGTGGATCTCGATGACGATGATGAGAAGATAATGCTTTATCGGCAGTTAACATTCTCTAACTTAGGTAAATAGCAGAATTTTGAGTTTGATAATGATGGTGATCTTAAGAAATTAATTAATATCCTTCTCTTTTAGAGAATGTTGATAGAAGCTGAAGTGAGTTTTACCTATAATGGCTCTTCATTTTGGATTTTTAGTCATGAGTTAACTTCAAATTTCTTGGTGGCTCATTGCTGGGGAGTTCTTTTGAGGATTGGGGAGGAGTGTGAATAATGAGAAAGATTGAAAGGTTTAAGCCTGTTGTATCGGATTATAAGTGGGCTTTTTTTTTTTTTTAACAAATTTGTATTTTTATAGTTAATTTTTTTCATCGACAAGTTTCATCAGTCTCTTAACATCACAGTATACCTATAAACATGATTATTTCAAACCCCAGTCCTCTGTGTTTTCAAGCCTTTATTTCTTTTTTTATTTTGGTTTTGACTAGGCAGTTGTGTGTTTTTTCTTGCTTTGTTCCTCCAAAATAAATAATTTCCTTCATTGAATGCTTTTAGATGTTCTATCTGCTATAAAAGTTTGGCCTCATTGCTATTTTTCTTGCGCTTCCTTTCACATCAAACCCCTTCGTCCTTTGATAGAAACCCAAACTGAATTCTCAAAATCCTGGGTTACAGATGCCAAAATAGCATAAGATGCAACTTCTGGTCCATTTCTCTCCTTTTTCACAGCATTATCAGCTCATAAAAAAGGTTTTAGTTTCATAGTTACATGATGCACACTCTTCTCTCTGTACAAACTAAAACACCAAATAAAAGAGATACAAACTGCACAAAATAATTATCAGATGTAAATATGGCTCTCTAGATCAATTTATGAAGATGGGACGAAGAACACCAAGGAATTGAATGCTTAGCTGGGCTTTCTAGCAGAAAACATCACAAATAGCCTATTCCTTGTAGCTGTAAATCCAACAAGCCCACAGGCTCTGCATATATCTTCTAGTTCACGCTCACGTAGGAAGATTTGACTGCCTGATAGTTGTGCAATATTCTACAATGTAATGCGTTATGGTTAGAGTCTAATTATTTTCAAGCAAGGTTTTTATTGAATAAACTTGAAAACCTTGGGGAAGATCACATTGAAATGAAGTTTGGTAAAAAAGGAAAATTGAAATTAAGTCCACATGAATGCAACTGAACTTCTTTCTCTATTTTTCTTGTTACCATTATTTCCTTCTATTTTTTGGTTTTGCCTTGCTCAGACTAGGAATTATAAGTTCCTATCATGAGAGTGCTCAAGCAAACCAGAGGGATTAGCGAGCGAAATGGTGAAAGCAAAAGATAATGACAGGAAATGATTGATCTGCTTCTATCCCATCAACTAGAACTGTGTTGTTTCCAGAGCATATTTTCCAAACAATAATTTTAAATAGAAGTCTTTGAAGTACAGCCTAAATTCCAAACAAAATAAACATGTATATACCTGGCGCAGTGGACCCAGAAGTGGGACAAAATTGAAAGGCCCATCAAGTATGTAAGTGCTAGCAACAAAAACACCTCCAGGTCTCAGAACTCGGCTTATTTCAGCTACCTATAAAACCATAGCTAAAAAATCAAGAATCATACACTGGCAGAAGCAAGGGATTGGAATCATTGAAAGCAAACTGGCCAATAAAGCAGGAAAGAACCTAACATGCTTCTCAAAGAAATGGCTAACAAGTGCCTAGATTGCATAACACCAATGAGGGAATTTCAACCAAGCAGAAAAACTGGTATAAAATGCCAGAGTAAAGAAAAGCTTACAGCCGCTGATGGTGAAGGCCAGCAATGTATAGCAGCACCAGCATGGACAGCATCAACAGAACCAGAACGAAAAGGAAGTCTAGAGATATCAGCTCTGACCAATATTAAGTTCCTAGAGGATTAAAACTCAGTCAAAGGTGAAGTCTCATATCATAAAATTAAAGAAACCAAAAAGATATTCCTGCACATATAGTACCTAGTACATTTAGAAGTGCCAACCAATTGAAATGGATTCATATCATCCAATAAAGAAATTGATGTTTAAATTTAAAGATTTGATTCATACTCTTTAGGAAAGTTCTCCTCCTGCTTGATAAATTCATAGCACTGCGATAGCATGTTTTCTGAATAATCCAGTGCAACAACAAGAGAAAACAATCCACTCTTGGCAAAAAGTCTTGAAAATAACCCACTACCGCAACTAGCATCAATGATATTTCCGCCTAAAACTGGCTTCAGGTAATCCTTTATCAAGTCAAACTGCAGTTCAAAATTGCTATTTTAGTGGCTTTACTACAGAAGGAAATAGATAAATTTAAGGACATGCATTAGCAAAATCTGTTTAACATGGCTCCTGTTTATTATATGACACTAATGATTGCGAAAGATAGATCTTGCATATGTTAGCATTTCAAACAGGATAATTCTGTATTAGGAAACAATACAAATCAAAAGGAGTTTGTTTGCTTTTATGTGCTCCAACATTAACTAGGCCTAGGGGTGAGCATTAAATGGTTTAAACCGCAAAACCAAACCAAGCCGCCGTGCTTTCAAAACAATTTGGTTTGGTTTTCATTTTATTAAACCATTTAAAACCAAATCAAACCACATTAATATTCTATGATGTCATTATGTTATTAATTAAATTGTTATATATTTTATCTAATTTGAAACTTTGAAAATATACCTTGTGAACATGACAATTTCTTTTTTATGTTCTTAATGTTGTAGTATTGAAAGAAACATATTTGTTTATGAATAAGTTTTTATTGGTAGATTAAACTTTGGTGGATCATGAATATCAATTACATATAATCTTATTATTTTTGTAAATTTAAATTGCAAAAATTGATACTTTATTTATATGTTATACTTTATGTTATCAAACAACTGATCACTTTTTTGCTAGTTATATTTTTTTTTCTTATTTTATATATTATATATAAATATCATATATGAATTCAATATGTTGTTCAAGTATAATTAAAATAATTATTAAATTATTTAATGGTATCAAACCGCAAACCAGACTGCATCAAACCGCTTTTTGCGGTTTGGTTCAGTTTGATTTTATTAATTAAATAGTTTGGTTTAGATTGAAAAATTTATAAACCATAATTTAAAGTTTGTTTTGAAAATTTGTTCAAACCGTGTTCACCCCTAACTAGTCCCTCTTACCAGACCACAAAGTGAAACTTAAGATGAGTGATGAGAGCTTCATTATGTATTATTATGTTTTTCTTAAAATCAAAACTTTCAAATATGAAATAAATGAGAAGGAATATAGTTTTCAAAAACAATTCAAGTGAATATATCATAATTTGATGTAATGAATTGCCAAAATTAAAATTTATTCATCAACCTACAACTTCAACCTCTTAATAATTAGCAGTACACCAATTAGGTTTTGCACTGTGTGTAATGTGTGTGAGCATGCAAACCCAAACACGGGCTTGTGGGGTGGGGCAGAGGCGTAGAAGATAGCCATTGAGAAAACTCTGCAACCGAAAAACAAATTTGCTGAAGAAAGTTTCAATACCGAAACTGTTCTATTACCTCTTTCTCAGGGCCTGGGAAACCACCCCATATGAAATTTTGACGCCAACCTCTTTCATAGAGAAATGATATCAATGGAGTCCTGATTCAAGAAATTATTAAAATAACATGAAAAGGGAGATGTAAAACAAAACTTCGATGTGGTACTTGATAGTTTCATACTGCTTGGGCACCATAGCACCAAATGCATTAGCAGTGGCCTAAAGAAATCAAAAGGTAATAGCCTTGCATCATAACACCAACACATGAGTAGACACTATAATTCAGTGTTTTATCCACACAATAGAGGCTGAGGGAAATTACACTATTCATGTACAATTAGAAGCTGTATCTATGTCACAAAATCCAAAAGAAACAAGGTTGTCACACAAGACTAATGGGAAGATGTATCAATCACAAAATAATACCCATACTTTAAACCATTTTGTTACATATACGGTGTGCTAACTGTATTTCGACATGCTTCACCCAAGGAAACTAGTTTATAGCAGCAATTAAAATTTCTTCTAGTTGCTTGTGTAGTTCAAATTGATTAACTACATGTATAATTAGTCACACAGTAGGTGCTAGGTGCCAACTGCCAACTTCCTTAAAATGAAAGTTACAATCTCCCCATTGGGCTGCTTTACATGGAGTTCAGATATCAAATTAATCAACAAGTTCACCCTTTTCTTACACGTGTAAAGTTAGAAACAGTTTGCAAAGACTGAAGCTATTAATTCCATGAATTGCTGATCTCAAAAAAGAGGAAACAAGAGAAGATGTAGGAGTAGGAGTAGGAGTAGGAGTATAAAATATGACTTGCCCACGATACGGTACTAGAAGCCACTATAAAGTCTATAATTGCTGAATCCAGACACCAATTCCAATTTATGAATCTATTGCCATCTAAATCTCAATGCAAATGTATTCGAACATTACCTAAACCAGAAAAAAAAAAGGAATAAAATGAAATAAGGATCGTATTTCCACACCTGAAAAATTCAGTAGCCAAGGGCTTAGTATCACCATATGTTTTAGCCCCACTTGCCACAGTCAAGTCAATGTGTGTTTCCTTGCCAGAGTAACTCTTCTTACAACAACCGCATTGCAAAATAGATCCAGCAGTATCTCTGCAACAAAATTCAAACATTATTAAACCACATGATCCAAACAAAAATCATATTCATTTATTTAAGAAACAACACTTCCAGTGAAGTAACTTACACAGACAAGACTCTATCACCTATCAAAGATAAAGGCTCGTAACATATGGGACAGGCTAAAATGTTCTTGCCAGTATTCGCCTCTTTTTCTACCACAACAGTATCCTAATAAAAAACAAAGTCGCTTTGCCATTAATTTTGCAAAAATTAACTAGAACTGCAACCAACCAACCAAAACGATAAGTGAATAGAAAAGCAAACCGCTGGCTTGGTTTCGACGAAGGCTGTGGCAGAAGAAGCGCGAATTTTTGCGGCGAAATTGCGGTGTTTGAAGATCGGAGTATGGTTCCAGTTTAATAAACAGCGCCTTGAGTTGCATAATTGACTCCCGATAAACAACGACGACGAGAGAGCAGTCGAAATTGCTGTAGCCATAGATTCTTTTTTCTCTCTGATAAGAGAGAGCTCGAATATTTTGTAGAGGAATGTTTAAAATACTTAGAAGAAAGAAACGGCTAACGTAATCCACTATTTGCCTGAAAATTAGAAGAAAACAAAGCATTAATATTGTGAGTGACAACATTGCCCTCTTATTTATTAAAATTTTACTCAAGATTTATTTTTGAATTTCCAGTGACTAATTCTATCATTTAAATAATAAAAATTACCTAAGTGTTTTAATATATTCCCATATCAATATTAATATTATTTTTAAACAAAAATATAAATTACTTAAACTTTGAGCCAAATGAAAAAAAAGAAAATAAACACTTATTTAGACAGAGAGAATTATAATTTTCCGATTTCTTTTATTAATTTTCATAAATATTTTATATATTTCTTACGTAACTTATTTTCTTATATATCCATATTCATATTTACATCAGTATATCTATCTATTCATGCAGCTATATATAATTTAATAGCAGTCATATTAATACAAAATGATCATACCCTGTTTGCAAAGTGTTACCGTTTTGATCTCTATTAACTCTAGGTTTAGCATAACTTTTAGATATTAATGAAATTTTTTATCAAATGATTCGTAGTCTGAGATTTAGCTTTTAATTAATTTTTTTTTTTTACAATTAATACCTATTATTTTTCCTTCGATTAATAATTACTACAATATCTAACAATTATTAAAATACCTACACATATTGGCCAATATAAAGACAAATCACATATTAAAATATAACTAAAAATTATATAAACGACTTGAATAAATTCAACTTCGAATCCCCTCTTCAATATTCAAATGAAAAATATAAATACAAATCAATAATTAGTTAATAGAAAAACAATTTTAAAATTTAGTTAGATTGAAACTTTTTGTTGTCTCAAATTTAAAATCTTTACCTAACATAATTATTAAATATAAATACCCAAAAAAATTGAAGCAAAGAGAAAGTGACTCTCTTTTTAGTTAGTATTTTATTTTTATTTAAAAAAAAAAAAAAAGAAATTGCAATCACAAGGTGCAAATGTCCAATTGCAACATTATATTTAACATTTAAGTTGTTTTGGCATTTGGCTCCGAAACAAATTGGCGGCCAACACTTTTTGTGCTCACCCTTGGATGCTGCTGGCATTTGCTTTGTTATATTAAAGTTTTAGAATGATATCTATTATTCAATTATATCTATTTTGCTTTGTTAAAAAAAATTGAAAATTTTAATTTTTATTGTCTAAGTATTTTAGATGCTTGGCTGAACACTAATTGAATATTAAAGTTTAGATTTTGATGTTAGGTGGATTGAAAATTTTGCATAATAGAACTAAATAAATTTTATTTGCAATACGTGAGGGCATCATACTCATTTTGGAAGGATGCATAATAGAACTAACATATATTAAATATTTTTATAAGTATAACACTCCATGGATGCATTTTTCTTCTTTCTATAAATGAATTTTTTTTAAAAAAAAAAATTGTGATTTACTAAATTTTTTTGCACATATAAAGATTAAAAATATAAGTAGTTGTATCAAAATATTCAATTATCAATGCATTAAGCATTTTATATGTTGAGTTCATTAAATATAGTTGTTTTTTATTATTATTATTTTTTATAAAGAATGTCTCTTAACATTAACATGGTATCCTTATTTCTTAAACAACAACTCTATACTATATCATTCTTAATTAATTAAATACGACAATTTTATCTAGCTTGGCTTTAAATTAGGCATGACTCTAGGACTATAAATTTCAATTTCGGAAGTGTCGGTTTCATTTTCAAGAAAGGGTGGAGCTACTTTAAACCACTCTTATTGTCTTTTTGATAAAATTAACTGTTTTGGTAGCTATTAACTGTTTAAATAACGTTTAACTGTTATACGAGCTAACTTTTTACAAAATATTATTCTAACCTTTAAAATTTAGTTTAAACGCTATGTTACCAAATGGTTTTTTAATTAGAGTTTAACAGTTTTAAAACCACTAGTTTGATTCAATTTTTATTTAAAAAAAAATTAGATGGTATGTTTTTTCCTATTCCTTTTCAATTGTTTAAAATTTCTTTATTATTATTATTATTATTATTATTACAAACTAAAATAGTTTAATAAAAGTTTATAAAATGATAGAAAAATATTTATGCCACTAGGCTAATATTTAAATGTGAAACCTTTATCAACAAGCCCGTCTAGCTCAGTCGGTAGAGCGCAAGGCTCTTAACCTTGTGGTCGTGGGTTCGAGCCCCACGGTGGGCGAATTATATTTTCTTTTTGCTATCAATTACCTTTTTTTGTGCAGATAATTTCTTTTTGCTATCATTTTAATGTGTTTAATTTCTTGACATTATAAAACTTGTTTCTATTGTTACAAGCGGTCCTCACCTCACCTTTAAAACATTTGATTAATCTTATGCGTTCTATCTATTTACGTATGTTTGTTTATTAATGTTGCCCTCTCCAGCTGAGCTATACCTATCAATAGCAAAATTTAGTTATGTTTTGCCTGTTACGCCATCATTGTTCTCCTAACAATGAATCTCCCCTCACTCATCGTCCCATTACCACTTACCAATTATAAAATATAAATTTATTGACTTTTATTAATTTAATCATATTTTTTTTGTCAATCAGCCCCTACTGTATAGTATGCAATATTATTTTGACTCTTAAAGTTTTTTAATGAATTAAGAAAAATTATATATTTTTTAATTCATGTAAAAGTCAAATTAAGTTTATATTTATGCGATGAAGGAAGTTTTATCTCCCAATAAATAATCATTAACGAATACCATCTCTTTTGATTATAAGAATAATATCATATTTCAAAATGAGCAATATTAATTGCATGTTTAAATTATAAAACCATATATAAAGTTTAATCTATTTAATTAATTTTTTTATGATTTATATTTATCATCGTACTACTTATTTGAACTTGAAAAAAAAAAAAAGAAAGTCCAGCAAGATTATTAATTAAAGTCAATGGCTCAACAACTAGACAAATAATGTTTCAATCTTCAGGGTTCTGATGTTTGGGTCTGCCACTAAAGGTAAGCACGATAATGGCGTTGGTTAAGAAGTTAAACTAGGTAGGTAATTTGATTAAAACTTATTAAATTTATATAAATACAATTATCAATTCTGCTGCCGACACATCTTCTATTGGCTTTTGCACGCATGGGGTTTCATATTTTATTTTATTTTATGAACCCATTAAATTGATAGTTGATGGTATTGATGTTTGGGTCAAATTATATTGTTAAAACTAATTAAATTTAATGATTTTGATATCAACCATTAAATAATAGTAATGAGGATGATTAGGTATACATCAAATTTGACAATTCAAGTGGTGGTCCAATTAATCTTTTTATTTATGTGAAGAGCAGAGCAGAAATTTTGAGTTCGAGTTCTCTTGATTATAATTATTTTTACCAATTTGATGAATCGATGAGAGAACTTCTGTTGATTATTTGAGAGAGCACGTGTATATATATTGATTGAAGTTAATATCAAAATGCATTATTATATATTTGAAGTTAATAATTTTAATAACATAATTTTGAAGTTTCTAGCATTTATATAAAATATTGATTGGATGTATGATCAGTATAACTTTTGAAATAATAATTTTATTATTTAAAACAAATAAAATTTTATAGCAATTAAATTATTTTTAAAAATCCTCAGCGAAAAAGATAATGTGACCATTAACAGTTGAGAGATTTTCTCCACATTTTTATCTCTTTTTATCTATATAAAAGGTCAGATACTAAACACTAGAGGCAACTAATATAACCCTCATATAATTCATCTCGAGAAATTCTCATTAACAAAATAAGATAGAAATTTTATTCGTAAAAATACAAAAGTGAATTTATACGATTGATTTTGCTTCCAACGCTTTTATTGATCGTAAAATTGATTCTTCTTCTTCTCTTTTTGAGATCTTTTAAATTGGGTAGGTGTAATTAGAAACTGATGTTTATGCCTTGATTATTTTAGGATTAATGCTTCCTAAAGAGCTTGCAAAATATAATGTTTAGAAAGACTAAGGACTCATTTAATAACTATTCAAAATCTTTTTTATTTTATGGCATGATTTTTATTCCTAAAGAGCTTGCTAATTAGATGACTTATGTATAAACCGTCAAATCAAATCAAATCAAACTGTGACTAAAAATTTCCATTCACTTTAAAATTTTTTATGATTTAATTTTTTTTAAACCCTATTTTAAATTTGATTCCATTATATATTCAAACGGATCCAAACCGACTTAGCAACAGCTTATGAGCACGTATAGAACATTTAAATCTTTTATGTATAAAATACTAGTGTACAGAAAGGTTACACAAAGAGTTCACTTGCTGAGATAATTTATATGGTCTTGAAATTTCAAAATCAATTTTGTGCCCGTTACTAATTTCTCTTATTTAAAAGGAGCTTTCGGTAATTAAATGCAAATACAAATTTTAAAACGTTCAAAATTCCCTTGTTGGGTGGCTGTATGCAACTTTTTGGTCTTTTGGTAGATTTCACTTTCTTTTCCTCTCAACGGATACCTTTATCATTACGTCAACTACCATATGAAATACACTTCCACAATAAGTATTACAAAATTACCCCTCACACTTTATTTTTATCCCCTTCTATTACAGAAAAATATGTTGGTGTGCTTAATCATTTCACTCCTTGAACTTTATCAAAATAGATAGAGTGACAATAAGTATAATATTTTCATTAGTAGATTTTAGATTCGAAGTTCATTAAAATTTCAAGTGGAAAATTATCAAATATTGAAATGAGTGATTTGAAATTTTTTCATTTAAATAGAGATTAAAAATTTAATTATTGTAGATGAAATAAATATTTTAAAGAGTGTTTTACTTTTTTAGTGGTTAACTTGGTGAGAATAAGATTCAGTAGTAGCATATTCAACTGTAAGATAAAAAAATCATAGAAAATTTCACGGAAGAGTAATCAAATTTCAATTTATTTGCCCCTCACTTCTATGAGATATGGAAAAATTACTTACCCAATGTGGTATGTGGGCCCACCTTTGACAATGAAAAGACATCAATATCCTCTTTTATTCAATGTATTTTTATTAAATTCATTTAGTATATCAAAAAAAAAAAAAAAAAAAAAAAACTTGCTTGGATACAATCCATAATCCACTACGGACCACGTAAATCAAATTAACGATTTTATAAAAATATTTTGAATTTATTATTATTTTAAATATATGGTCAGAAATACACTCATTTCAATAAAAATATTTAATTTTACTGATTTGGTTGATAAGTGTAGCTATAGGTTCAATTTAGATAAATTTTTCTAATGAATAAACTATACACTAAGTATAGATAAGTATTTTTTTTAGAAAAAAATATTTTAATAAATATCAATTATAAAATTCATGAGAAGAAGGGTTTAACTAAATCCACCCGCAAGTCACCTAAAAAAATATAAATAAATAAATAAATCCACCTACAATTCGATCAAAATTTCTCTCTATAAGGAAAGGGACAAGCCATTACTTACCTTTCTATTAGTGAACTTTTGTTGCGTATGGAAAAAATTTACCTAATGAAGAAAGATATAAAAGACTAAAAGATTAGTTAATAATAAGATTAATGTGATACAATCGATTCACGCAATCAGGTTGCCAATCGCCTTGGCTTCCCTTGTCTACTTCACCACCACACGTGAAACTTGGCATGTGCCCCACCCAAAGATTCGATCTCAAGTGGTGCAAATGGAAAATTTTTGATTGCTCACATCACATGGACTGTGTTGTGGAGAAAGTGAAATGATGCATTTCTTGGAAGAAAAGGTGAAAATTTATTCCTTTAGAAATATGATCAATTACATCCAGCATTTGAAGAATTGATTACAATGATTTAAATTATGGATTCAATCATCTTGCAAAATAAATTCCTTAAGCCAATCCATTCGCATTTAAAAAAGAACAAAGATTGATCAATTTTACAATATATCGTAAAACGGACATGAATTTCGACAACTCATAAAAGTATCGAAAAAGAAAAAAAACGATCAACTTGCACTTGTCTTCAATCTTCCAAACCTGAAAAAAGAGAAAAAAGGAGTGGATGTGCTTTGCGGGCTTTTGACCATTTCTTCATTAAGATTCAAAGTTATAATGGAAATTATGTATGGAAGATAGTAAGCTAGCTTGGGAAAGAACATTGAAGCTACTTGAAACCATTTTGCCTAATATGGTCACGCGCTACCAAAAATATCACTTACATTTCCTTTGAGAAGGTTCGTGAACTATTAATTGTACTAATTGTTTGTTTAAATAATATAAACAATAGTTAATAGCCAATGGCTGCCTAAAAAATTGCTGTCCAACGGTAACATAAATATTATGTTAGCAATAACATAAGTAATAGTAGTAGTGTTTTGGCCTCAATCAAATACTAAGCACTATCTTAAAACTGTTTTCAACAACACTTTGAATAGATAACTAACTAAAATATGAATATTTTTATATAAAAATTATAAGACTATAGAAAAAACTAAGTAAAAATTATGGTTTAGCCATATCAATTATTTATTATGTTTTTTAATTTATATAAAAATCAAATTAGATTTATTTTTATGGGACAAAATAACTAAACTTTACAGAATTTCCTAATAAGTCAAAATTCATTAATCTTAAAAATTGCATGTTCAAAATTAAATAAGACTATTTCTTTTGAAATAAAAATTTAAAAGATGTATCTAGCTGTAATAATGTTTTATTATTATAAATATATGTAGGGTTTGTATTATTAAAATAATAATTTTTTTATAAAATAAAAAATTCAATAATTAAATAATTTTTTAAGGAAATAAGATGTTTATAATAATAAAACATTATTGCAGCTTGACAACCAAATTTTTATAAAAATAAAATTACTTATCAATCAATTTAAATTCTCTTATAAAAATTCGTATATAATATAATTTATCTAATATAATTTAATTTAAATAGAAAATTAACATAATTAAAATTAAATTATTTTTATTATTTCAATCGATAAAATTAAAATAAAGATATTATATTATTACAAAATACATTATAGTATATAATATAATGTTTTATTTATCCAATAAAATTTAAATTTAAATAGAAAATTAATATACAAATAAAAATTAAATTATTTTTATTTTTTCAACCGATCAAATTAAAATTTTTAATAATATTTTTGTCAATCTATAAATTTAATAGGAGTATTTTTAATAATCTCAATATTTCTCCACTAATTTCTATTTTTGTACGTACTATTATAAATTATAGATATAGATAGATTATAGATTATTAAAAAATAATATCTTCAATTTGTTGACATTCAGTTATCAATTTATAGAAAAATATACTATTTTCAAGATTTTAAAGCAATAGCTTATGAAGATTATATAATTTTTGGTTTTCATGAGGGTAGCATGGTAAACTCAGTTTTCAAGTGGCATTTTGGTAAATGCAAAATACACCGACCGGCTAAGCAAGTCAGTGCTTGGAGAAACCGTCACCTGGCAGTGACACAAGCGCACATGGTAGGCATAGAAGAGCTCAAAGTTGCAGAGAGAGAGAGAGAGAGAGAGAGAGGGCGGTACGAGATTCAAATTCATTTTAGAGAGTTGGAGGAGAGAGAAAGTCCATTGCTTGTATAAATATTCATTTCCATTTCTTTTCTTTGCTTTTAAAACATAACTAGAGAAGTAGAGAAGTAGCTACTACTCCTCTCTCAAAAGCAACCCAAACAACAGAAGCTTCCAGATCAGAACTCAATCACACAGTCCAAGCAAAGGATATACTTGTAATTTCCTGCAGATCCGTCTATTGATGTTCTCTCTGTTTTCACAGACGGAGAGGAAAAAGCATTGCAGAAGCTAACTCACTCACTGTGCTTTTTAAGACACTTGAGGGGAGGAGAGGAGGAGAAGAAGAAGGCTATACATTTTTTTTTCTCAGCTCTTTGTAACTTTATTTATATATATCTATATTTATTGTCCAAATCAAAGTGCATTCCTTCCTTTGCTTGCTTGCTTGCTAAATTTAGGAAGGTTGATTAAAGAAAATAATGGAGAGGAGCACTCCGGTTAGGAAACCACACACTTCTACTGCAGATCTGCTCACGTGGTCGGAGATTCCGCCGGCTGATTCCCCCGCCGTTGGTTCGGCCCCTCGCTCCGCCGCTCGTTCTCACCAGGTAAATTCATTCTGAGTGTCTTTTTTTTTTTTTTTAAAATAAATTCTCAGGCAATTAGTAGCTGATTTGAGTGGTAATTTTTTTAGCCGTCTGATGGGATCAGTAAAGTAGTATTTGGAGGTCAAGTTACGGATGAGGAGTCCGAGAGCTTAAACAAAAGGTAAGATCTGCATCTGCTTCTGTGTTTTTTCTTTTTCTTTTCTTTTTTTTTGTGTCTTATTTTGGTGGTAATATATGCAGAGACAAACTGACATGTTAACTGAATTTGTTTTCTTGTGGCCGTTTTTTTCCATCTTATTTTTTGTCCGTAGCTTTTCTTCACGCTTTTCACTACTTGTTTGTTCTCCTCATTCTCTGTCCCTCGTTTATAACAGCTTCAGATATTTTACGCTTATTTACTTGCGTGTGACTTGAAATCAAACTCTGTCTCTGTGCATACATTTTGGAATTAATTTCTAACTTCATTTTCCTCTCTTTCTAGTTTGATCTCCTCGTACACGCTAATAGATCCCAATATTTAATTTGTAGATTTGGGCAAATATTAATGCCTCTTCCTCTCAATTATTCACTTTCAGTGTTTGGATCTTATCTTGGTTGTTACACATTTGGTCTCCAGCATTTTCTGTGAATATTTATGTATGGATATCTTAGACAAGGTTTTTGTGTCTGTGCCTGCAGTCATACCTAAGCAATTTGATTTTTGGCTATTTCAAGTAGTAATATTCATTTATCAGGATAGTAAAATTAGAACAATAGCAGTATGCTATTATATTTCATGTCATCATTTTGCAGTAAGCGGCTTTACTGTAGAAAAAATTTGGTTTCCTACGTAATAACAATTTCAGCTGTCAAATAAAGTGCAAATTCTCTTTTTATCCTATGTTTTGACGTTTATATTACTTGTGCCTATCCTAATTAAGTAGAATTAAATGGATTCTTTGAACCGCATGTGAATATGATCTCTTAGTTGTTTAAACTGTGTAAAGAGTTTGTCATGATTTATAGCAGGAATGGATCACCCTAGAATTGTAGGTTATGGATCTACCATCCATGCCTGCAGTGCAGGATTGAATTTGGTTTTTGTTTTCCTCTTCAATCTTATCTTTTGGAAGCAACAAGATATCAAATTTCAACATTGTCTTCCCCCTTTTCACCCCCTATTATCTCCATCTCACTAAAGAGCATGCGGAACAGGTTGGAGCCAGTTGATTTAGTTGCAGTGCCAAAATACTTCTTTTATGTACTAATACTTCCGAAGATTGGAAAAAGATGGTAACTAGGTTATTGAAATAGGTTGATGTGAGTGTTATTGTATTTACATATGTTAGTTAAATTGTCTCACTTTGCTGCACCTTGTTGAAAAACAAGGTTTTGAGGTCGTGTTTCTTAAGTGTAAGGCTTCTGAATATGTCACCTTTGCCATTTTCAGGAAACCTTGTTCAGGGTATAAAATGAAGGAGATGACTGGTAGTGGCATTTTTGGAGCCAATGGAGAAGACGATGCATCTGAATCTGGCACTGCCAATTCTACACCTAATAGCAGAACAGGACTACGCATGTACCAGGTAACTGTTTACATTGTTCAGAATGAGATTGATTGTTGCAAGCCAAATAAATGAAATTTGGCATGATGAATTACTGAGTATAAATAGCTGATTTGTCTGTACTTTTGTGGTTGGAATTTGTCAGCAAACGCTTTCTGGGATCAGTCATATTTCCTTTGGAGAAGAAGAGAGTCTTTCACCGAAAAAACCTGCTACTTTGCCTGAGGTGGCAAAGCAAAGAGAACTGAGTGGTACCTTGGAGAATGACGCAGAGTCCAAGTTGCAGAAGCAGGTTTCTGATGCCAAGTGCAAGGAGCTTAGTGGACATGACATCTTTGCGCCCCCTCCAGAAATTTTACCACGGCCAACAACTGTGCGTGCTTTGGCATTGCAAGAAAGCATTGAATTGGGAGAACCTACCTCACGCAATGTACACACATCTGTCAAAGTTTCTAATGTGAGTTTTTGTGGATGTATAAACAAACTGTCAGTCTTTCACTTATACTGGTTGGGAGAGGTTGCAGTTTTCTCATTTTCCTAAGCAAAAGATTATCTGCTGATTGGTGCTTCTTGAGTTACACATACTTTCTGGTTCTGAACGGTTCACATTGTGATCCTAAAGGTTCAAGTAGTGGATAAGATGATGCTACAAATGAAAATGGACTTTGTTTTCGCAAGAACGTGGTAGTTAGCAGAAAGAACATACAATGCATAATATGGATAGCTAGTCATCAAGAAAATGCTATAAACTGATGCACTTTGTTTTCTTTATGTGAAACATCCATTAATCAGAAAAATGTGTTATGCTGGGATGTTGTTTGGAGCACTAATTGCACTACTCATTACTGGTGAAAGCTTATAATTTTCTTTATTGTAAGATAGCTTTATATGTGTACAAACATTAATATGCTGCTGTCTATTGTTCTATTTTTGCTCTCTTCCTATGAGTTCAATGGTCTAACTGGTTTTATAATTTTCTTAAACTTGATAGCCTGCTGGAGGTCAGATGACTAGCGAGGAAGCTTCAGTCAAGACAGCAAAGAAAATTTATAACCAAAAGTTCAATGAGCTTTCTGGAAATGACATATTCAAGGGCAATGTTCCACCCTCGTCCGCGGAGAAATCTTTAAGTGTGGCAAAATTGCGAGAGATGAGCGGCAATGACATATTTGCCGATGGGAAGGCAGAACATCGAGATTACCTAGGTGGTGTACGAAAACCCCCAGGTGGCGAGAGCAGCATTGCCTTGGTTTAACTTATTAGGTCTAACTCTGTTATCTCATCTCAGTGTCTGGTTTTGTTCTATTCCTAGTGGAGATGTGTTATATTATATTATTTGACCTTATTTTGCGGGTTTTGGGAATTATGTTGAGGCCTTAACATGTCATCCGGTATTGTGAACTGTTATAATTGGATTAATGTCCATATTCTTGTGTTTCTCAGTGCTTGTTTAACAAAGTACATTGGGCATACGATAATTATTATTGTTCCAATCCATTTCCAGCCATTCTGCTTGCATACGATAATTATTATTGTTCCTCTGTTGCTCTACTTGTGGTTATGACCAGCACTTGAATTACCAGTCTATTCCGGTTGCAAGAGTCCTGAGCTTCTATTTTTTGCTGTATGCTTTTTCTATTCCTGATGTCCAGAGATAAGCAGTAATTTGTGTTTTCATTATTATTCTTAATCCAATGTATTTTATCGGTGATTGAGATTCTGATTATTGCAGTGGAATTGTATATTTCTCTAGGTTTGATGCTTTGGTGAATTACAGAAATCCAGTTATTTGAGGGTGTATAATTATTCATTAACGAGGCAAGATTGTAATTTTAAGTGCTCATGTCAATTTGCGAGAATTTGTAATTACAAAGAATTTGATGTGGCAACTGCAGCTCATTTCCGCAATTTTCTTTTTTAACTTTACCTGTCCTACGATTTGCCCCGATGTGCCGGTGAAATTTCTTCCATGCCCCTCTGATTCAGTTAATAAATTGCAGGATTCTCAATCCTCCAACCAGAAGGAAGAGAATTAGAGAAGTAAAAAGAATTAAGAAAGCATAAAAGTTTGACAAATCAGTAATAAAAACTTAAAAAATTTAATAATAAAAAAAGGCCCCAATTTCGCCTCGCTCAGTTACGACGTGACACACTAGAGAGTTGGAGGTGACGTGGCACTTGGCTTGGGCCTTGTACAACAAGAAACATCGGTATTGGTCAGTGTTGACAAATTTATTATTCGTTCATAATAATTAATAAACGTTGGTGAATTATCGATTCTTTTCCAAAAAAAAAGGATGCAATCCTATGAATAAAATTTTTTTATTAAAATACTCGAAGAATATTTCATATTAAAAGAAAAGGCTAATAGTTTTTTTTTAATTTTTAATTTAAAAAGAGAGAGAACTTCTGAAGGAAGGAGATTGTGAACTAAGTCAATATTGAGTGAGAAAATCTTGGTATTCTGTTTTAACTAAAGATTCTGATAACTAACAGATAAAAAAGATTTACTTAAAAATAATCAAATTTATATCTAATCCCATAAGATACTATTTTTTTTTTTTTCTAAAAAGAAAAAAAAGGCTTTTAGTCATCTTTCTATTTCTATTTTGCTTTTTGTTTTGGTTATATATTTTGTTTTGCAATTGTGTGTTGTGCAGTGCCGAATCAGCTTCATTGTAATGGCGTGAGCGTAAACGAGCGTGAACAGTCAGTAACAGACCGTACGGCGTCTCCACCGCCTCACTCCAAAATAAAACTGAAATAAAATTACGAACCCAACCTTACTTACCCACCTATACAAATTCCATTTTTGTTTCTGTTTTCCATTTACATTTTTATCTCACAAGGCCCAAATCTCACAAAATGCTTTCTCAAATTCCTTTTGCCACCTCTAATGGCATCATCATGGAAAAGGAAAATTTTTTATATCTTTTTTAGCTTCTACAATTCGATTTCTGACGTGGGTTTTTGGGTTTTTCGAAAAGGGTTTCGTTGTTTTCTTTAATATTTCTCTGTAACAGATTATAACTTGTATTTCTGTATATATTCTAACGTTTCTTTTGATGATGGGGAAACTGGGTGAGCGAGACAAGAGGATTGCAGAGAATATGATGAGGGATGGAAACTTGTGTAATGAGGTTTCTTATGTGCCATATTTTAGTAGTCTTCTTCGTCAGCAGAAGAAGCCGCCTTTTCTGAGTAGCAGAGTCTCTCTACAATCACCAGAGCACTCTTCTGCTTCAAGTTCATTCTCAAATGGGTTTTGTTCACCTGAAGGTGACTCGCCATATGCTGAAAGAGAAAAGTGGATTATGGAGAATAGAAAGAATGATGATGAGTCTTTTAATGATGTTTCAAATGTGTCATCTTTAAGTCTTCTTCGTCAGCAAAAGCTTCTCTTGAGTGGTTTTCAAGCGAATAATGTATCTTTGCAATCGCCAGAGCGCTCTTCTTCTTCCTCTCTATTGTCAAACGGGTTTTGCTCACCCGATGATGCTTCACTATATACAACTCCTTTACCGGAGGATGCTAAGTATCAAACACCTTGTTCTCAATACTGGAATGGACTTTGTTTGGATTCTAAATCACCTCATGATTCTTACAAGGTCAATGGAAGGTTGGAGGATGAAATGGGTTTATCTCAAATTCTGCGAGGAATGAGTATTAGAGAGGACCAAAATGGTGGTGCTAAAATGAAGGGATTTGAGATGCACTCAGATGGACTTAATGGGATTGGATTGGATGAGGGCTGTTTGGGTGGAAATGTACAATACGATGCCAGAAAATATGGCCCTTTGTGGGGTTTCAACACTGGCGATTTTGATATTGAAGATTTTCAATCCTCTCCTTATACGAGAGTTCCTTTGAATACAAATGATGATATAAACCGTACATTCAACAGTTTGCAGGGCGAATTTGGGAAGGACACTTATAATTCGATGGGGGCTTCTCTTGCTCGTAATCAGTCCAATGATTTCTGTTCTGGCTCTGTTTGGACTAATAACCAAAGTGATTATTTAGTGGAGAGAAGAAAGGAACATGGAGAGAAAGAAATTTGGAATGATTGGGAGATTCAATCGCAACATTCATATGTTACTAGGCCTCACCTTGATGAGCCTTATGGTTTCTGTCAGCAATATAAAATGGATTCTAATAGACGCAGGGATGTTATGGATTATGCATTGGGTGCTTCTCAGTCAATGAATCCCAAGTCAGATTTGAATGTTTATGATCCATTGTATAGAGGTTTGATGTTAAAAGAAAAGCCCAGAGCACTAAAAAACAATGGGTTTGCTCACTCTCTTACGTCTATGAAAGGTGCAGGGGATATGGAAGCCTTCAACTGTGAGGGTAGTTTCATAATTCAAGGAAAAGGTTTGAATCGTGTAAGCAGCAAAGGAGACAAAAAGAATTCCTTTAATGAGTTGCCTGTGCAAAACTTGCGTGGGAGAAATATTAATCTAGACAGTTCTACTTTTCATGGAGGAAGTTGGGAAAATGGTCAAAGGCTAGGTAGTTGTAGTCCATTGCCAATGATTCCAAGTATTAATTCCTTGAGTGAGGTACAGGATGATGTATTATTACTGGCACAGGATCAGAATGGTTGCAGGTGGTTACAAAGAATTTTTGACGAGGGAACTACCCAAGATATTCAAATAATATTCAATGAAATTATTAATCATGTTGTTGAACTTATGTTGAAGCCTTTTGGCAATTATGTCATCCAGAAGTTTTTGGATGTGTGCAGTGAAGAACAAAGATTGCATATTGTTTACATGGTGACTGAAGAACCAGGACAGCTTGTTGGGATTTGCTTAAACACATATGGGTATGTCCTTTCTTCTTGATACTTACTCTTCAATTTCTGTAGTTTTGGTGCTGAATTACATATCTTTGAACAACTTTTTGATATTTTGATACCAGCACTCGGGCGGCACAGAAGTTGATTGAGACTCTAAAAACCTGGCAGCAGATTTCATTGGTGATATCAGCCCTGAAACCTGGTTTTCTTGATCTTGTCAAAGATCAAAATGGAAATCATGTGATACAGCGTTGCTTGCAATGCCTTAGCAATGAAGACAACAAGGTCCAACTTTCCTCCTCTTTTTATTAACTTGATGTCTTTTTTAAAATAAGTTATTACATGCTGAATTTATATTTTTATGAAGGTTTTTATTCATGTTGTATAGTTGAGTTAAGTTTAGATGCTAGTGGGAATGTAAGAATAGTGATATTTCTAAGGTTAAAAGCTTGTCATAGATTAACTGGCTAGCAACCAAAAGCCTGCTTGACAAGCTAGGCCTTTGCTTTAGTACTTGAAATAAGCATCTTCCCTCTAAATAGCAATTTTACTTTCAAGTCAATCGTACTCATTTTCTATTACTGTTTGTAAATTCAAACTATATACAGAGAATGCAATTTATTTTGTGATCTTCATGCTGCAATTTATTTTGTGATCTTCATGCTAGTGCTTTATATAATTCTACTATAGTAACCTTGGTAGCTAGCAAACCTGACATTGGAAGATAAAATCTACCATAAGGATATACGTAAGTACTAAGCAAGATGAATTTTGAGGTTTTGTTTGGAGTGTTGTTATAGCCACAAGTATAATGATCTAGATGTAAGTAGCGTTTGCATCCAACAAACAGGCATAATATGGTTTTCAATAGTAATATAAATTTTGCTGGATTAGGCTATGAGATAGACCTGCACTTGTGTGTCTAATAATTACCTAGGATTAGTCTATTAGATCATCAAGGAAGAGAAGGTTTGTAGAATGCTTGCTGCAATTAGAAATGTAATTTCATGACATTAACTTTAGAGTTGGCAGGTTGGAATTTGCAGTATTCAAACTTAGGATCAGGTGTTTCCCACTAGAAGCAAATCTGAAGTCATCATGTTTATTACAACTTCAGATCAATAACAGCAGGATGAAATACATATTTAATTTGATGGGTCAATTTGTTGATAAATTACTTGCAAAATAATGCATTGCATCTAATGCAGGATGAAATAGCATGTATGAGATGTTTAATAGCGGGCAAAACTTTATAGAGATATGCCCTTTTAAATTGCCTTTCTACAATCTTTGAACTCTTAAAGACCAAACCTTATTTGTAGTTTAGTGGTATGATTTACATAGGTTTTCTGGATACATTTGTCTTGAAAGATTCTAAGTCTATGTTTCTGTTATTTGTGTTTTGCAGTTCATTTTTGATGCAGCTGCCAAGTTTTGTGTTGAGATTGCAACTCATCGACATGGATGCTGTGTTATGCAGCGATGCATTACACATTCCTCTGGGAAACATCGAGACAAATTAATAAATGAAATTTCAAAAAACTCACTTCTCCTTGCTCAAGATCCTTTTGGGTATAGTGTTAAAAGTGCTTTAATCATATGAAATTTTTTATTTACTTTGCACCTCCAATACAATATGGTTGGTGGTTCCAGATAGTTTTCAGATGCCTTTTTCTGTTTTCGATGTTCTGGTTGCTTCAATCATAATATGTTCATTAACCCAACTCTATGGAAGTGTTTTATTTGCAAATAAAATTTTACTTTTACTACCAGATCATCCCCATAAAGTGGATGCCATTATTTAATTCTACATAGATTCAATGATTGAATATCATTTGAACTTTTGCTCTGCTTATAGTACTTTTTTTTGCATTTGTTGTTTATGTGAAGCGGAAGATTGACAATGATCAGTCTTGGTACTGGGGATTGGTGCTTCAAAGAGTAGTTCATCACTAGTCTTTTTTGTTGATCTTAAGATCTTTAGATATTCACTTATGCTGTTGTGAAAGAATTACTCACTTTGTTGTTTGCTATCATGCTCACTAATTGTTCTGAACATTTATGGATACATGATATTGGAATGAGATTAATTTGTAAAGTTATCAAGTTTCTCAAGCTTTCAGATATTTTTGTTTGGTTCTACAAATGATTTAATGTCAGAATATGGTCAAGTTTTGCAGATTCGAACCAGTACTGGACTGATCATTGTTTATTGGAATTTTTATGTTTTACAAAAATATCTATTTTCCCCATCTAGTATGTTCTGTGTTTAACTAAACCGTCCCTTCTTATGATAGGGGTCGTGTCTCATATTGGCTGAGGTTTTAATCATCCACTTATCTGTTTACATCACTACATTATTATTTAAGTGCTCTATATGAACAACAATTTGGTACCGTCAATGCTTTCAATTTGTCCTCATATAGGGCATGGATTTGTTAAGCTAATCTTGTTTGCTTTGTATATGTGGCAGAAATTATGTTGTTCAATATATCATAGAGCTTAAGAGCCCATCTGCAGTTGCCAATTTGCTTTCTCAGTTCAAGAAGCACTATGTACACCTCTCCATGCAGAAATTTAGCAGTCATGTGGTTGAGAAGTGCCTTAAGCATTTGGAAGAAAGCCGTGAACAAATTATTCATGAATTGACCTCAGTGTCACGCTTTGATCAGCTATTGCAAGATCCATTTGCCAACTACGTTATTCAATCTGCTCTGGCAGTTACTAAGGTTTGGAAACTAAAACTGCTTGGCTCATGATGATATTATTATTGCATACAAAATAACCTTGTGCTCTACCTCTTGATTTTCTTCCAGGGTCCTCTTCGTTCCTTGCTGGTTGAAACAATCCGACCCCTTGTGTATTTACGTACTAACCCATACAGTAAGAGGATTTTCTCGAGGAATGTCTTGAAGAAATGATGTAATACTGGTTTCTGCTAAGAAGTGTTGTTGTGCTGTCAGAGTTACAACCTTGTTCACTATTCTAATAAATAGTCTATCCAGGGTGAGGCACTAGATGTAGAAATGTTATCGGAATTCACTGCTGGTTGGATGGGAGGAAATGGACGTTGAAGTTTTCTTCCAATTGTTTATGATGCAGATACAAACTTTGTATTATTCTGTTGTTCTGTTTACCTAAACTTGAGGTGTAATATATTTTTGCACTGTCACAGAACCTTATTTGAAAGTTTTGTAGTTTCTAGTAATGTTTTTTTATGCCAAGGTGTTTTATGTAATGATATCCCTGTCTGAACATTTAGCATACACAAACTGGTAGCTTTTGGATTGGATGACAGGCTGTTAAATTTGATGGTTTTTTCAACATAAAAAGGGCTGGTAATATTTGGAAGATTAAACGCAAAGTAGTTAACAGAGAAATATTGAAATCAGTGAACTTCAAATATTTAATCAAAAACCTAACAAACAGGCCTAAAATATGTGCAACATCATATCACTGAATGATTTTTTTTTTCCGGAGTCTCAGGCGTGTTGTGTGTTGTCCGTTCCTGCTCTTTAATCTTTCATAGTAGTAGATCACAATAGCTGAATTATTGTTTCCAGTAATCAACAGTTGTGATGAATCTGATAATTTAAGTTCAGGTGCCAAGTAACTAATATTCAGGCAATTTTTTCTTAAACAGTCAAGTAAAAGTGCATCACAAAATCCTTTGAACAAGGAAAACATAGTTATATATTTTATTAAGCGAATGAAAGGTAGGTGAAGTTTTCATAGACAAAACCATACAACTGAAAATAAAACACATCAAACGACATACGCCAAGGTAAAACCACAACCATCATTATTTTGAAAGACTCACAGCTCAATCCTCCTTATATCCAACAAGTGCCAGCAGCATTTTTTCATAGTCCCCATGGGTATCCTTTATAATGGCCCGATCAAGAGGAACACTGTTCCTTTGCTGGTACTCATCTTTTATAACCTTCAAATCTACCTCTGCTCTTGTAGCAACAACTCTTGTCAGAGCTCCTTCATCTGTTCCTGTTCTGTTGATAGCCAGACGAAGAACCTTCTCAAAATACTTCTCTGGACGTGTCAAGCACTTCACTGTGGCCCTTACAAGTTGGAGGAATTCATCCTTAGGGTCGGCTTTCAAGTCCTTCATTCACCATTGCCATTCAAGTATGTCACTTAAATAATTAACACAAGTACCAAACTACAAATATTGGTTCTAGCATACCTTGTTGATATCCTTGCCAAAGTCATTTTTGTAGTGATTAAGAGTAGCATTAATCTGTGCTTTGCTCCTGGTAGCCAAAATCCTTATGAAATCATCATCACTGTAAGCCTTCTTTGATATCTTCTCATGGATTAGCTTAGCCTCTGTTTTTGCAAGGCTCATGTCCACATCATCCCCCTCATATCGGTAGGAGCACACAAGAGGAAACAGTAGCTGCACAGCACAAAAATTATGTGAAATCCATAAATGAATTCACCATAAACACAGAAAAAAAGGATGAAATTCACAAAGCCAAAGAAGACAAAGTCTAATATTGCAAATTTGGAACTCCCAGTAGTGTTACGGGTCAGGAAGTTATACCTTGCGGAAATCTCCAGTTGTGTGATATGCAACATCCTCTTCAAGAGACTTCTTATAACGAGCATGATAAGCCTGCCTTGCATGAAACAGGTCATTTGCAGACCTTGTACAGGCAATTTCCATGAGAACCTGATTGCTTGAAGTCCATTTCTTTGTTGCCTCATTTGCTAAAACTGCATCACGTTCAGCAGGACCAAGTATCCAAAGCAGCACCAGCCTCTGATCATACAAAAATTTAGAAAAGCATATGAAATCATCAGCCTGGTTTTATCATGCACGTACAATCATACATTATTTCCATCAATCAAAGCAAATAGGTAAGGCAATGAACATCTGACCTCAAAGTCACTTGTTAATTCCTTCTCCAATGTCTTCAGGAGATCGTCTCCATACATCTCATAATACGTCTCCCGTATTTGCTTGCGTTGAGCAGCATTCCTATGACCCAATATAGATATGACCAAACCCTCATTTGTCCCCCAACCTGCAATAATATTACTTAAAATTAAACCAAAAAAATATCGAAACATCCAAACTATGGTCTGGATGCGCAAATATCGAAACATCCAAACATCCAAAAAAATATCGAAGCAATAAGATGCGCAAATACCCATAAATTATGTATTATCCATAGTGTTATGGTCTGATTAGCATATGACGTTGATTATTTTTTTTTTCTAACCATCTTTAGAATGGAATATCTTGCAAACTCAGACACAAAGTGACTTCCTTTTTTGAGCCCCAAAAGTTCAATATGCTAATTCATAACGAATGGTCCAAATCAAGCATTTCGGATTCCCGTTCTTTATATTTTATGATCAACGGATTCCAAAAGTAAAAGACGCTAACTTTTCTATTCCATTTAAAACGAGGAGAAACTAAGACAGACTAGAAATCATTTTCCTGTTAATTAGCTTTTTTTTTTTTTTTTTTTTTTTTTTTTTTAA
>CANUEP010046839.1:0-10446 GCA_947857235.1 Jatropha podagrica | reverse complement strand
GGTTTGCACACCATGCTTTAACCATTGGGTAATTAACCTAGTAATTAGGTTAATTAAAATCGGAGTCACTTAGGGTTTTCCTAGTTTACCCTTAAATAATTAAACCAGGTGGCGACTCTCACACATTAAGTGCATTTCTATCCTTTTGCATACGCATTATGCATCCGTCCGAGGGGTAAGGGTTCACAATGATCCTCTATGGCATGCTTCCTTATCAAAGCCAGCCTAAAGTAGCGCATCATTAGAATCTCCAGATGCACATCCTGAGTCAGTATAGGAGCGGTGAAAGGAAAAAGGATGAAAGCTCAGGCCTGCCATATAAAAGTCAAAGGTTTCAACATACAAACAATTAATCTAAAAAACTATGCAAATAGAAAGTGATTTGACAAAAGCATACCTCCCAGTTGTGAGTGATACCGCTCAACCAAGTCTAACCACAACGGCTATACCTGCTCATGTCGTTATACATCATCACCATAAGAGCCCCGCCCTAGTCATACATCTAAGCAATCTCAAGTCCATCAGGGATGTCGTAGAGGAAAGGTCTATGTGATATGCCTAGTCATATGTAATAGTGCACCCTAGGATCAAGAGGAAGGAAGCATGGGTCAGCCACTCAGTAGTGGCTCTCTCTCCCCTTTCTAGACTCAGCTCTCTTAGCCGATCACATAAGGTACTATGACGGTATGACTTGCCAGCACCTAACTGTAGAGCAAAGCCCAACAAGTTTGTGAAATTCTTTAGAGACAACATGGAAGAATCTATATCCAGTGGGTGAGACTAAACTGGATCCTAGTCAGGACTCTCCCACCATCTCTCTGCCAATGTCCTCCACAAAAAAAAGTAACAATGGACACTCTTTATAATCAGCAGATAGTGCAATCCCATAAGGGCTATCATCTTACTGACAGTAGGGTACCTCTGCATAACTCCTGCCCTAACACTAAGGTCCCCTCGTCCTCCTCTAGAATGGGCTCTAACCTATCAAAAATCGTTGAATTTTCAAATTCACAATAGGTTTTTCAGACAAGCTACCAGGGTATTTAGACCAACTATCCGAGTTTTCAAACACACAACAGGGTTTTTAGGCCGTCGACCAGGGTTTCGTACAAACTATCAGAGTTTTTAGACTCATAATAGGGCATTCAGACCCATCAGAATTTTCTTAGTACTAATCGTAGGGTCACAGGAGGTTGATGTCCCAATTTGAGCTAAAATCGGCTACAAGGGCAAAATAGTAATTTTTTAATTACTAGGGACCACACAGTAAAATGCAATCAGTCTCCCACTAGGACTACCTACAGGATCTAAGGAGGTTGCATCTTCAATCAAAGAGAAAAACAAACTTAAAATTTAAGCATAAAGGATTTTAGGAGAGAGATGTAATAAAGGGAAAGTACAAGGGCTAATCAGAGAAAGTACCATGCTTTGCCTGATAATTGACAGGTGAGATTCGCAGTCCTTTAGAATGAAATCATCTTTGTTGGAGGTCATCAAAGGGGCATCCCTTGGTTTCTGGGCCATCCCCTTTAGGAAACACAAAAAATCTTCAAAAAAACTCTAGAAAAGAAAGAGCAGAGCAAGTGAGGAGGTGTGACAAATGAGGTCAATCGGGAGGATAAGCCTTACCCCTGCCCAAAAGAATAGACTTTTTGAGACTCATCTGAACGTCGATCAACAAACAATCATAGTCAAAATGTCCATGACAGAATTCTAGATTCAGTCATATGTTCTGATCTGATAAACAACTACAAATAAGAATCAAAAGACTAGATAAACTAGATCAACTTAAAAAAATTCCCTTAGAATTAATCAAAACCTATACGGGATGT
Organism: Jatropha podagrica; assembly: GCA_947857235.1. Classification (NCBI taxonomy): domain Eukaryota; kingdom Viridiplantae; phylum Streptophyta; class Magnoliopsida; order Malpighiales; family Euphorbiaceae; genus Jatropha; species Jatropha podagrica. Next base: position 8,614 of record CANUEP010046839.1, on the reverse strand, counting down.
TCCAAGCATCACCACATATCTCCAAGTATGGTTTTTAGACTGCATTTACTTTTACAAATGTCAAAATCGGGGTCCAAAAGACCTTGATTAGCTCTGGTATCTCAAAGGGTGCAAATTATTGACCATGATTTCAGCACTAGGTTTTAGGCAAATTGTTGACCATGATCTCTGAGAATCAGCATGATCGAACGTCGTTTTGGCCTCAAACGGACTTCGAAATCCTAAAAACCCAAAAACTAAAGGGGAGGGGCATCCTGATAATTTGCCTCAATCGGCAACGCCAATCACCCCAGTAGTGGTGCCATTCAGGCTGCCGCTGGGACTCCCAGTTGGTTCCAAAAAGCAAATCTTCAATGTCAATTTAGGTGTTTCCAACTTTGACTAGGCCGACTCAACCACCCCCCTTACATATAAAAGGCATACTCCCCTCCCCCTCATCTAAGCACCTCTTGTTGGTTGATCGAGTGCTTCTCAAGCATCAACAATTCTCGTACTCCTCATTACAATTCTACTGCCATATACTCTGATTTTACTGATCTTTCATATTTGAATTTAAAGCTTGATTTGGTTCTCAAAAGTCGATCTTTACGACTTCCACTCACACTTTCACCTTCCATAGGCCAAAGCTATTAGTTAGGTGAATCATTATTAACCAAATCTAGCATTTGATTAATAATTCATCATTTAAAAATATTATAAGACTATAATACGGGCCTTCGTGCCCTACCTTAGCTTATATTTGGAGGAAGACTCGACCTCTTTGGTTGACAACTCACTGTGGAGCTTCGATTAGGCTGCGTCATTGGGGCATAATCACTAAACTTAGACTTTTTCAATTAAGCACAGTTAATCATGTGTTTTTTACCTTATATTTTCCTTAAAAAAAATAAAGTAAGGTGACGACTCTAGACACACCACACACAGTCAAAGCGTGCTAAAGAGCCAACCAGACATCACTTAAATGCTAAATGGAGCCATAAAACTGATAAAATTGATAATCAAATTAATTAATTAGACAACCTAGTCGCAAATAGGGCTTAACTAAACAAATCAAGAAAGTACTATAGCAGGTGTTTGACCAGTCTCGGCGTTTTCTAGTTTCTTCCGTGATAAATTGACCAATGGGACCGTTCGATCATATCCTGGCATCGGTGAGTCTCTCCCACGGTGCTCAGGAGGGTGCTCATAGTACTCATGCTGATTAGAAGATTTAAGAGTGATTCTTCTAATCATGTCAATTCCCCTAGTCATAAAGGGTCATGGTGTGGTCATTAGGTAAAGCTTAGCATAAATCTGGCATTTATGACACTTTTCAATAAATTTGACACAGTCTGATCACATGGTAAGCCAATCATAACCCTGATTGGTGACCTTATGGGCTAGGGCCATTCCGTTCATGTGGGGTTCTTCCTCTCCGCCATGGACCCACTCCATAATTAGTTGAGCTTCTTCTTCGGTTAAGCACTTGAGATGTGCCTGATTCTATGTTCGTTTGTAAAAAATGCATCCTTACAGGGGTAACTTTTCGACAATTCCTAGAGGGTCCTCTTAGTAGACTTAGAGGCACCTTCAGGGTATTCTTCCTTTTTTAACCAAGTCTAAATATCCCAGTACCATGGCTTACCATCAATGAGTTGAAGATTACAGTATAGGCTGGCTATTGGTGAATCTTAATATTCAGGGGCTTGATGACCATGTCAGAGCTAGCATTAACCACGGAAGCAAGAGTAGCCAATGCATCGGCAAACTAATTCTTAGCCCGGGGCAAGTAGTGGAATGATAATTCTTCAAATTATTGAGCCAACTAATCTAGGTGTCGAAGGTATGAGACCAAAGACTGTTCCTTGATCTTCCATTTCCTTAGTGCCTGAGAGACTATTAGGATGGAGTCTTCGTAAACAATTATGCATCTGATCTAAATACTCAGAGTTGCTTCTAACTCGATAATACGAGCTTCATATTTTGCTTCATTATTCGTGACCTGGAATGTCAACTTAATATTGAAAGGCAGTTGTTCGCCATCCGTAGCTACTATAACCACGCTAATGCCATAACCTTGATGGTTGGCAACTCTGTTAAAATACATTTTCGACTAATTTGTTTAAAATTATAGGATGTCTTCATCTGGAAACCTAATGTTTGCTATATCAGCATCACCAGGAGACGCGGCCAGTTGATCTACATCACACTACCTTTGATTGCTTTCTTCACAATAAACTTCAGATCAAATGTTGCAAAGATAGTAGCTCATTGAGCCATCTTATTATCCAGAACTGGCCTCTCCATAAGGAATTTCAAAGGGCTCTGTTTAACAATGATGTGAGTAGTCTAAGAATAAAGATAATGCTAAAGCTTAGTGCAGACCCATGCCGATGCTACGCAAAGCTATTCAATCTTGCTATATCTCAATTTTATTTCTAACATATGTGTACTCAGGTAGTAAACAACATTTTCCTTGTGAGAATCTAGTGCTTCTTATGCTAGCATAGCCCCAATGGCTTCATCTATTACTGATAGATAAAGGAGGAGTGGCTTCCTAAGTCTAGGAGGTTGGAGAAATAGAGGATTGAGTAGATATGCTTTAATTCATTCAAAATCTTTTTAGCATTGATCATCCCAAGTTTTTGGGGCATCCTTCCTCAATTTTTTGAAGATCGGCCTATAAGTGTCTACTAATTATGAGACAAAGTAACTGATGTACTGAAGGCGACCTAAGAACCCCCTTATCTCCTTTTGTCGTAGGAGGCTGCATCTTGATGATTGCTTTAGACTTCAAAAGATCAATCTCAATCCCTCTTTTAGAGATCATATAGCCTAAAATATGCTAAATAGAGCTTTGAAAAGGCATTTAGTGGGATTAAGCTTTAGATTGTATTGGAAGAGTCTAAAAAAAAATTGCCCAAGGCAAATTAGGTGGCTTGGTTCGTCCTTAGTGTGGACAACCATGTCATCAACATACACCTCTACATTCTTATGCATTAAGTCATAGAAGATCATGGTCGCCATCCTCTGATAGGTGGCGATAACATTTTTAATCAAACGGCATCATCTTATAATAAAGGTACCCCATTCTGTGATGAATGGTCTTCAGCTTATCTGGTTGATTGACTGGTATCTGGTTATACCCTATATATAGATCTATGATTGAAATCAGACTCCATCTTGTCATTTTGTTCCTATTCAAAAGGATGATTAAGCATCTGGGCAGCCTTACCTCTCCATTTAGTAAGGAATAAAGAGAAAGAATCTTGGGCTCCTTGTTCAGTTGTCTCTAGGTCCCTTTTGGTAATGTCAACCTCCACATTTTAGTGGTATTGCTAGTTGAAGGCATTATAGATCTCATCCCATGTCTTTTTCTTGGCATTATCTAAGGCGACAACTAGCTGAGAGTAGCACCGATGAGAGATTGCTAGAACAATTAGGACAAGAGCTCATTACTTACCCTAAGATGAGTGACGGCACCTACATATATCTCAAGATGAGTGTTGGGGCATGTGGTGCCGTCAAACTTGCCCATGGCAAGTGGCCAGGCCTTTGGGAAGATTGGGAGAGAATGCACATTAATAAGATCTTCATACCTTTTAATGCTCTTAAGGATTTTATCAAAGGAGTCCATATTCTCTATCATCTTCTTAACCTCCAAAGAGGCAAAATCTAAATAAAATCTAAATAAAATTTGAGACATAAATTTATCTAAATTTATCTTAATTTATCTTAATAAATTTGAGACATAAATCATTTAAGTCAATACTTATAAAATCTAAATAAAATTGTAATCAAATATAAATTACAATTTTGTCCTTAACTTGACAAAACTTATTTGTAATCAAGTCATACTTGATTCGATTTCTCGTTTTCACGTTCTCATATCCATTCTTATATGTGTGACCTTCTAGGTTCCAAATATATTGGCAATAAATATAAATCTAATTAATTAATATTTGAAGGTCAAGTACATTGTCTAGCAACATGTCAAGACTCCCTAAATATCTGAAAAGTCAAAGTGGTTTAACTTAAGCTTTCAGTGCATGATTTATCGGTTTAATTAATATCCTTTCATCATTAATGTTCTAATTTAGTAATAAGGCATGGAGTGTGTCTGCTTTACTAAATCACATTAGTTTTCTTAATCTTAGCCATTGATTAGTTGAATGAAATTTCAAATCTAATTTGCTAATTTCATTCTACCTTGCGCAAGAATTTTTTAATCAATAGTAGTAGAGAACAATGAGAACATTTTCCCTAATTTACCTAAAGTGAAGAATCCTCTCTTAATTACACAAGTATCTCCATACAGTTCCTACTGTGTCCAATTAATCATTGCTTATTATTCATGTAATGAATAATGTGAATGAAGAATCAAAACATAATCATCCCTATATTAAATAACTTAGTAATCTCGAGTCAAAGGATCACTTACACAACCATCAGTTGAGTATTCCATAGACACAGCTAACTCTCGATATGAAATTCTCATGCAGGTCAATTCAGTGGACTTATTTAAATAACAAGCACCTACATATTAGTTCTGGGTATCATATATATCTCAGCTTATGAGTATAGCTGCTTTCCTAAGAAAAGAACATAATATGTATCAGTCTCAATACCTCTAATGATTGTCCAATAATGAGGAGAATATCGACCAAAAATATTTAGAGATATTGCTTTATTGCAAATATAAAACTCATAATCATAACCACATTATAATTTATTTTGCAAAGCAATCTTGTCTCATGGACTTTATCTTTTACCAAGATTCAATCAATAGAATATAAAAGATAAATAAATATTTTTTATTAATAATAAAAAATTTATTACATGAAATAGTATATCCAAAATATAACTAATCAAATTGGCTATATAAGGTATATAACTAACACTTGGTTTGGGAATAGGGTGCTTAGGTCTAATTTAAGGCTTTTTGGTAAGTGATAGTAATGTTAGAGCCAAGATTTGATGACATGACTCAAACATTGCCCCTAGTTTAGGGAATAAAAGTGCTTAGGTCTGATTTAAGGCTTTGATAATCTAGGGGCTCAAGTGAGGTTTGAGGCTTTTCGTTAGAAGGAAGCAATGAACGAGCCAAGATTTAAAGGCATGAATCAAGCATTAGCCCAAATTTAAGGATTGAAAGTGCTTAAGTCTATTTAAGGCTTTTGATTAATCAGCGATGCTCAAGTCAAGTTTGAGGCTTTGGGATAATATGGGGTGCTTAGGTCAGATTTGAGGCTTTTAGTTAGGATGAAGTAATGCACGAGGCAATATTTGGTGGCATAACTTGGTGTTGAGCATGATTTCAACACCAGACTCTAGGAAATTCTGCTATCGTTCCAACGGAGTGAGAATCAGCTTGATCAGACATCGTTTGGGCCTCAAACAGACTCTTGAAAGCCCGAAAACCTAAAAACCAAAGGGGAGAGGCATCCTGGTAAATGGCCCTGATCGGTGCTAGCCAGCCCAGTGGTGGTATCGTTCACCCCAGATGGCGATGCCAATCAGGCTGCCACTGGGGTTCCCCGCTGGCACCGGAATGTTTTCGGCACCGATTTAAGCCTGACAGGCGGCGACTGGGCCGGCTCAGCCACCCCCTTTGCCTATAAAAGGCACACCCCCTCCTCATCTTCTCACCTTTTGTTGCTTGATCGAACGCTTCTCAAGCATCAACGACTCTCATTCTCTCTTATACAATTCTATGACCAAAGAGTCTAGCTTTTCTCATCTTCCATAATTTATTTCAAAGCCCGATGCGACTCTCAAAAGTTGATCCTTTCAACTTTTGCTTAACTTGGACCTTCCTTAGGCCAAAACTACTAGTTAGGTAATTAATTATTAACCAAATCTAGCAATTGATTAATAATTCATCATTTGACAATATTATAAGACTAATATGTAGGTCCTCGTGCCCTACCTTAGCTTATATTGAAGCAGGGATCGACCTCCTTGGCCAACAACACACCATGGAGCTGCGTTCAGGCCGTGTCACGAGAGTATAATCACAAACTTAGACTTTGTCAATTAAGCTCAATCCATCTAGCATCTTATCAACTATCAAGCCCAGTCCAACCGGCACTATGCATGATTTAAGTCCGGTCTGTCTGACAAACTAATCTTGGTCCATTTGGCAAATCATAAAAATTGATTTTTAAAACTAAGCCCGGAATCAGCTGTCAAGCCAGTAAGCCCACTCTAAGAGTGGCGACCTTCAAAACCCTACCATCCTGATCGATGGTAGAACTATTCACCCTAATCCTCATACAAGCGAGGTACGAAGGCATACCTGTAACAATCTATTTTTCAGTGCCAGTAATAGTGATTCATCGATCTGTGAATAGTACCACCGGGTTCGGGACTTGGTATTATTTCGGTCCAAAAAAATTACTATGCATGTCTAATATTTTATTTAATATTTTTATAGCATGTTTGCATGATTTAGGTGGGTAGAAAACATCTCATAAATATTTTTGGAGAATTTAAGTATTTAATGAATAGTGTTTTCTAGTGTAGTATATTAAAGAAAAATTGAGGAATTATTTTATGGAGTTAATTTAATAAATTGGTGGAGTTAAATAACAATTAAAGGAGAATGATTTGGTGAATATTTAGAGCCTTTGGATTAGAATACCTTGACTTGATCCAAGCCACACACTTGTCAACATGTGGTGAATTAGCAACATTGGTTTTGTTGACATGGTCAACAAAGCTTATCCAACACAACTTCATCTCCTTCCTTCTCTCCCTTCCAACGCCATTTTCTCTCTCTTCGTCTCCTCCATTTTCTCTCAATTTCTCTACCTCTAAAATACACCAAATCACTTAATTAAACCTTAGATTAGTAATAAAATCTTAAGACCTAAGCTAAAGGAGTGAGAATTGGATCTAGAATTAAGACTTTTGGAAAAAGCTACAAACTAAGTAAGTTGTGAATTTTTATTTTGTGAATTAATAAGTGAAATTCATAGCTTAGACATGTAGCATATGCACTAAACCATGCTCCATCATTTTCTTTGACTATTTTCTCAATTTTGATGTTTATTTTTGCTACTTTAAATAGGTGGGTGAACCATCCTCTAAAGGAAAGAAAAAAGCTAGAGAGTAAGGTTTTTTAAGCTTATTTAAGCTTAATTTGAAGGTTAGTGCACTTATAATTTTCATTTTCTTTCAAATTTCAAAGCTTGGAATTTTTAGGTTTTTGAACGAATTTTGAAGTTTTTGTGATTATATTGGGGAAATTGTTATTTGATTGCTTTTATGTGATTTGGCAGGATTTCTAAATATTATAGAATGCTTGAAAGGGAAGGAAAACACCTCGTTCCCTTTCATCATCCATGATTGGCCGAACCACCTTAGGAGGAAGGGCCTTGAGTTTTGTTTCATGCTTTCGTTTTCTTCTGATGTTAATGTATTTTTGAATGGTTTCTCTTTAAGTTAATGTGGTTAATATTAAAAGAAAATCTTTTCCCCTTCATTAGTTAAGAGAGGCCGAACCTAGCATGGTGAAGGGCCCTAAGTTTTCTTTTGTTTTTTGGTTTGATTGTGACTCTAATGAGTTAGTTGATAAGTAATTTAACGATGGTTTAAACATCTTTCTTATATGTTAGTGTTGAAGAATTTTTCCATGACTTAAAGATAGTTTGAATGTGTAAAAGATGAGTTTTAAGACTAAATGTTTTCAAGTAAGGGTTTTGTCACGACCCAAACCGTGGTCCGGACCGGCACTAGGACCTAGGTAAGCTTAAGGCCCCCGAGGCCCATAGTAAGCCTAAACTATTAAAATCCATTCTAATTATCATTTGACTAACGGAATAGTAAGCCCATATTATGACATTATTCATACAATAATCAGAATTAACATTTCTAATCTAGCCTTAGTATTAAATACTGTTCACAACACGGGCCCATATCTATTTAATAAAAATATATTCTCATGTAATATTTATTTGTCATAATATAATCAAACTATTCATATCATATAGTCTGTAAATATTCCAAAAAAAAAAAAAACACTCCACAATTTATTTATAATCACATGATAATTTCTTTTACATAACCAAATATTAATTAAATATCATAACTGCGAAATTAAATAAAATGTGCGGAAAATCACAAATATTAACAGATAATTTATACTAAGATGTTCGAATGTCTGCGGAGAAGGAAGCAAAGTCTTAAAAATCAACGGTACTTTTATTTCCTGAAAAATGTTTATGGAAGGGGCTGAGTTTCACTAAACTCAATGAATAATAATAAATAATGCAAACCACGCATTTGTGAATACTCAAATTTTGAGGCTCAAAAGGCAAGTTTTGAGAATTCTCCGGAACGAGAAAAAACTAGAAGGTCTGTCGGCCGCAGCGGTGGCAGCCGCCCTTAACGGCGGCATTAGCCGCTGCGGCCATAGCCGCTATCGCCGGCGGCGACAGCGGCTGCGGTCGGCCTTTAATACCCAATTTTCAGGCTCAAAAAGCTTATTTTTCCGGACTGCAAACAGCCCGGCCGGACCAAAGGCCATTTTGGAAGTTCATCGAAAGTATGCCAATATGGTACTTGAAACGTCCGAAAAATTACGAGGATCGCAGAACTGGTCCCGGAATATTGTTTGGAGGCCCGGAACTCC
>CANUEP010046834.1:0-21878 GCA_947857235.1 Jatropha podagrica | reverse complement strand
TATATATATATATATATATATATATATATATTTCTCTTTTTTCGATATGATATGAGTTTGATTATTCTCATTATTCGTAATCGTTAAATTTTTTTTTAGTCGTTCAATTTTAAAAATTAAAAATTTTAAAATTTTAAAAGGCTTAATTACATATAAAAATTAAAATATTCAATTGGTCGTTATCCCAAATAAACATGTTCATTTTATTTAAAATAAATTTTAAAAAGTAAAAAATATTTAAAAATTTTAAAAGGCTTAAATATATCATTTATAGTTATTAAAAAGTTTTTAAATGTCTCCTTATCATATATAGCTATTTAAAAATAAATAAAAAAAAGATAAAAATTAAAATTTTAAAATGTTTAATTATTTATATGTATTTAATTAAAAAATAATTTTAATAAATTATAATTTTTTAATTGGACATGATTAAAATTATTTTAAAATATTTAAATTTTATTAAAAGCGCTATTAAAAATTTTATTATTCTTTTCATATTCTCATATTTATATATAGTATGGATTATAGATAGATATACAATATAATACTGGTTGCAGTCTTATACAGTATGACACCATTTCCTCCCAAATATTAATAAATATCAATTTAAAGAAAATTTGACTAGCATATGGTTATTTGTATCTCATAAATAATCAAATTCAAATAAATTTTAATTTATATATTTTTAAAATATTAAATTGAAACGTTCTTTTAAAACTAATTCTATATTTAATAATAATAAATTAAATAAAAATAATGGTGTTGTTATTTGTTAATACGCTGTTAATCAGCTGGATATATAAATTCACCTATGAACTTTGTAATTTTAATATTATGACATTCTGAACTTTGTAGATGATTTTATCATGAACTTAAATTTATAAATTTTGATAATATTATAAACCTTTCAACATTAATATTAATAATTTTTAAGTTTTTTACTTTTTTTTGTAAATATCGACTTGATACGTAGTTAGTGTAATTTTTAAAACAATAATTTTCATAAATTTTAACTTTTAATAAGTATTTAATTGATTTAATTTTATAAATTTAAGTACTTAATAAAATGAATATTGAAAATTAAAGTATTTAATAAATATAATTTATAAGTTAAAGTATTTACTAAGTCAAAGTAAAAATTGAGGACATAGTTGGAGGTGAATTTATATATTCCGCTATTGTTAAGTTAAAACAAATATTCCTATTGTCAATAAAGTTTGGTATGATTGGTTCAAGTTTTATTCACCATGAGATTCTCACCGATTTAGTAAATGAAAATCAAAAGAGAATAGTCTCTCTGCTGAGCCTTTTATATATATATAAAAAAAATATTCTTATTAGAATTAAATCCAATGATTTATATATAAAAAAAAAAAACATTGAAATCCAATGGTTATAAGGACTTTTTATTAATAGAGGAATACTGCTATCCAGATACTACTAGCAACTAGAAAAAATTTATCGTAATCCCCAATTCAGTTCTGCCTCTTCCAGAATCCCGAGCAACCAGAAAATTCATCGAAAAGCTTTACTGGCTATGTTGCGTTTGGGAAAGATTTAGCTATTCGCATAAAAAAACAAGTAAAATCAAGGAGTAAATATGGCCGTTACAAGGAACAGCAAGATAAGGCTGTCGGTAAGCAGAAAAGAAGACAGAATAAGCCAATTGCCAGATTGTCTTCTCCATCACATCCTCTCTTTTCTGAACGCCATTGATGTTGTTCATACTAGTCTTTTGTGCAAACGATGGAGGTATTTATGGACTTCTGTTTCTTCTTTGGAATTCAGTGACCAAATCATCAACACAGACATTGTTGGCTCTAAATTGCTCTTTTTCACTAACTTTATCAATCAATTTCTACTGCGTCGTGATTTTTCTCCCATTGACAAGTTCATCATCAGGTCATATTTGAATGTTAAAGCTATTGCAGTAGAATCTTTCATTGGTTATGCCATGAAACTTGGGGTTCAACAGCTTGATGTAGATTGCTTTTTCTCTACACAAGAAGATCTAAGAGTTGGACCCATCGAATCATCTCCTCGTTTCTTCAGTTGCAATTCATTAACAACGCTAAAATTGAACTTTCACGGAGGCATATTTACTATTCCTACGTCCTTGGGGTTGCCTTCTTTAAAGACTCTACATCTTATTGAATTTGGAAATTTTGATGGGAATGTCTTTTCAACCTGTCCAAATCTTGAAACTCTTATACTTGAGGACCTATTTTTGTATCGTATCAAAAGTTTCAATATTAATGCCCCCAATTTGAAAAGCTTGGTTTTAGATATTAGAGAGATTGATGATCCCATGTTTATGATTTCTGCTCCAAAGCTTACCAAATTCAAGTTTACTGCTGGTGATCCTGTAGTCTTCTCTATTAACAATCTTAACTCCCTTGATGAAGTAGATTTTGATTTGATTTTCGAGTTTAATCTGGATGAAACAGACGACGAGTTTTGTCGTAATTTAGTCAACATGCTTAATGAGTTTCACAATGCAAAATCCATCACTTTATCCTGGGATGCATTTGAGGTAAGTGTCCTTTAATGCGTTTGCAACTTAAGCATTGATTTATGCAGTTTGGTGGTCGAAGGTGTTGTGAATTAAGTTTTTAAAAATGAATCCTAAGTAATAATTCCATCTCCCTTACATTAATTATATTTGTTGCTAGTTTTGTTATTACCATCAATAGAGATAAGTTTCTATTTCTTTGTAGAAATATGGACCTTTCTCATATTTATAATTATCTTGAAAGAGTAATTGTATTGGTGTCTATTACTGTTGATCTTTTTTATTTTTTTATTTTTTGCAAAATCTCTGCAAATAACAGATAAGACACAAGTCATAATGTGGCTGGAACAGTTTCCTGCAAGCTCACATTTCATTTGGTTGCATATCTTTTACTGCATTCACACTTTACACATGTCCTTTGAACTTATTAGTTTCTATTAAATATAATTTTTTTAAAGAAAATCCCTTGAAATTAAGAATTATGTTGATGATAGCATCTAGAATACTTAGAGGAGGGGCAATCATTTGTGGTTAAACCCATGTTGAGTTTTGGTTTTTTAATTTTATTTTATTTTTCAATGAGTTGCACTGTCTTATAGAGCTACTTAAAGTAGATGGGAAGGGAGTGGAAGACCCAAGGTGACATGGAAATAAGTAGTAAAGAAAGATCTGGATATACAGAATGAAAGACATAGATCTATGTAGAATCAACCACAACTAGTTTGGTATTAAGGCTCAATTCATATTGTTATTGTTGTAGAACCATTTTTGTGAGTATCTGGGGGCAAAATATAACCAATACGTCAAAGTTATATTTCACTTGATTTTTTCTAGTTATTATGGTCTGCAACTTTTATAAAGTGCATGTTTACTTGATAATCTTCTTCTTGCTAATTATTTCATAATTCAAAAATATAAAAACTTCTTTTTTGAAGATATTATTTTCTACTATTTTACAGTCATTACATTTAATGAGTTTAACTTTTTCAGGTTCTTTCCATGTTTCCTGATAAACTAAATGAGCATCCGTCACAATTTTCCAATTTAAAGTATCTTAAGTTGGGACGTACATGGCGAAAGCATGTTAGTCTACCTGGCTGCGTCTTATCTTACTTTCTGATGAATTCTCCTTCATTGAAAGTATGTTTGCAGAATTTTTGAAGGTAATGAAAGAAATCTTTGGTTATATGCCCATTGTTTACTGCTAAATACATTCAACATTAGTTTGCTGTATTTTGACATAAAATTCCTCTCTACTGTTGCATTATGATTTCTTAGGTCAAATGCCAAAGCAGTAGCTTTTCGAAGGCAACTCTTTTTGGCCATTGTGTATTGGGTTCTGATTTGAGGCTTGTAATCTCTCATGGGAAACTGATTTTACTTTAAACGTGAATTGCCAGTGATATTTTGAATACCCATTAGCTTATTTTGAGGGATCTTGCAAGGAAATGGTTCCAACATATGATAGTTAATGCAATATCAGTAGACTTCTGAAAAAAGTACAAGCTATAATTGAAAAAAATATGAACAATTTTAGAATATTTATATATTTTAGATATTAATTTGAGTTTTAGTTATTTTTTAGAATTTCCAATATTTTTATTGTTAAAAATATGAAATTTTTATAATATTTTGAGAGAAAATATAGTTAAAAGTAGAAGTTAACACAGCAATTTGCTCGGGCTTATAATAGTGATTTTGTTGTATTTAATCACTAATTTGCAGTATTTTGACATAAAATCTCTCCACTATTGGTTTATGATTTCTCAGGTACAAATGCCAAAGGAGTAGTTTTTTGGAGGCAACTCGTTTTGGGAACTCCATTGTGAGCTTAGGTACTGATTTGAGGACTCTGTTCTCCTAGTGGAATTTATCTTATCGAGTGGTTGGTCTTTCAATTGCCAATGATATTTTGGGGGTTGCAAGGACATTTTTCTCAACTCATGATAATTATTGCACTGCTATTACCTTTAGATATTTGATTTGTAGTTTATTTATTTATTTTTGTTGAAAATGTAGTTTATTTTTTTAGAATTTTAATATTTTTAATATGCTGATTTGAGGCTTGCAATCTCTCATGGGAACTGATTTTACTTTAAAGTTGAATTGCTAGTGATATTTTGAATCCCCATCAGCTTCTTTTGGGGGAATCCTGACAAAACTACAACGTTTAATTGAAAAAAATATGAAATAATTTAGAATATTCATATATTTTAGATATTAATTTGACTTCGAGTTATTTTTAGAATTTTCAATATTTTTATTATTAAAATATGATTTTTTAATTTCGAACGAAAAATATGGTTAAACGAATAAGAAAACAGACACAATTTAATTTGTCCAATATTATAAATAAATTATGTGGATCACGTTAATATACATACAATTTGTGTAGTCCGTTTAATATTATAAACAAATTAAGTGGGTTGTGTTGACTTGAATACAATTCACTTAATCTGTTTATAATTTTTAAATTGACCTATTTAATTCCAATCATATTTAAAAATAAGTTTTCACAAATAAAATGTATAAATTTTTCTAGATTCATAACTAAAATAAAAAAGTAATACAATAATAAAATTTAAATAGGTTTTAGTTAGAATATTTATCTTTAACATTAAAATTACTTTTTTACTTTTAAATAAATGGGTTATTTACCTAATCCACGTGTCAACCTGAGACGCTATACGTTTATATTTGTACTATAAATGGGTAACTCATTTATGACACGAACCCATTTAATATCAACTTTAACTTATTTATTTCGTATATTAAGTGAATCGTGTTCGCATGTGATGACTCATTTTAACACCCTAATATGATTTGCATCAAAAAAATACACACACACTATTAATGTATTTTTCAATAGTGATAATAATTTTGAGAATCTAACTAATTATATTGAAACAAGAAATTAAGTATTTTTTTATTTATGTTTATAATTTATTATTTATTTATTTAAAATATTAATATGTTATACTTATTTAGTATAGCGTGTTCTAAGCGTGTGTATGTTATACTGTTAAAAAATTATCATATTGTGCATGTTCACGTATCTCGTGTCCCGTGTCTATATAACTTAGCTTCTGATATATGATATTACTTTATAAATCAAACTAATCGATCAAGATTTTTTTTATTACCAAGAAAAAAACTAAAGTGTTTTTTTTAATTTGTTTCTGTGTCTTTTTTTTATTAATAAATGATTAGAAAAAGTAAGAAGAAACTTTTTTTTTTTTTTCAAAAACAACTTATGTTACTTATTTTTTTTTAATATAAAAGAAAAATAAAATTTACAGAGGAAAGTTAACAGAGAATAAAGAGTCGAGATTAAAATTTAACGCTTCCAATGATCAATTTTTGTCAAAGCGTAACTTTAAATGGGAGTGAGAGTTTATTGGATTAAAAAACTATCATGATCCATTTCTATGGGTTGGATCGGCATTATGACCTAGATAGGCTTAAGGTCTGAGGTCCGTAGTAAACCTATAAATCAAACTTAACTTCTGACATATGAGATTACTCTATAAATCAAACTAATCGATCAAGATTTTTTTTATTACCAAGAAAAAAACTAAAGTGTTTTTGTGTCTTTTTTTATTAATAAACGATTAGAAAAAGTAAAAAGAAACTAATTTTTTTTTCAAAAACAACTTATGTTATTTATTTTTTTGAATATAAAAGAAAAATAAAATTTACAAAGGAAAGTTAACAGAGAGTAAAGAGTTGAGATTAAAATTTAACGCTTCTAATGATCAATTTTTGTCAAAGCGCAACTTTAAATGGGAGTGAGAGTTTATTGGATTAAAAAACTATCATGATCCATTTCTATGGGTTGGATCGGCATTATGATCTAGATAGGCTTAAGGTCCGAGGTCCGTAGTAAACCTAAACACTGCTTACAATTGAATAAATCCAATAAAATATTTAACTGGATATCACAAGACCATCCATTCACATAAATTAATTTTTCAAATAATACTTATATGCACTTAATATGGCTATTCAATTCATAAAATGCCTATCATAATTGTAGATTTTCTATTAATGTACAATTATTAAAGGATCTTAGTTAGACAAGGGTCTATCTTATAGATTTAGACATTTTCTCGTCCAATCTTGAAAAGAAAGAAGACTAGAGATTCAAGTGATTTACAAACAATTTACAGTCTCTTGAAAAAAAAATTAAAGGGGAGCGCAGGTGAGTATAAAACTTAGTGAATAATAACATATAATAGTAAACTCACGCATTCATACAAATGGTATTTAAACTATTTTAATTGAATACTCTATTCACTCAATGTCAATCATAACATCCACAAACAACCGCAATCATATGCATATCAAGTGATCGTTAGTAAGTGAAATCACATTAACAGGGTCATGCTCACTCCCAAACATACTTTAATATTCACGGTATGATCCTGTAACTTCTGTACTCAGGAAGCCCATCCCTGTTTGGGCAAAAAAATTCAAATATAATATTTCTCATAAAATATTTTTCCATGATA
Organism: Jatropha podagrica; assembly: GCA_947857235.1. NCBI lineage: Eukaryota > Viridiplantae > Streptophyta > Magnoliopsida > Malpighiales > Euphorbiaceae > Jatropha > Jatropha podagrica. Next base: position 14,855 of record CANUEP010046834.1, on the reverse strand, counting down.
AACATTTTAATCCATGGTACACAAGGGGGGCACCGCTTGTGGCCCACTATCAACATTCTCGCCATATCCATGCTCTCAATCCAAGTGATTTACATCATCCCAACTCCCACATAACAACCACATATCATTTTATTATTTATTTGCTTATTTATACAACATTTGGACTATAATACTTTTTTTTCACATAGGGTGTTACATAATAAATATTAAAATTTATATTAACATCTTTTGTCTTATCAATTACTTACTAACAATATGATTGATTAAGGTTTTAATAATTAAACGATAAAAATTTAATAAGAACAGATAATTATTAATAAAATCAACATTAAAGAATTAATTATTTAGCAATTTTTAAAAGTAAACCCATAATAAAATTAGAAAAAGATTCGATTAAAATTATTTTATGAAATGCTTCATTTTTCAAAAATCTGGGTATTACAAAACCAAACCAGTAAAACTCAAAACCAAAATGTGGTCAATGGTTTAAGATTTCTAACCATAACTGAAATAAAATATTTTAAGATTTGATTGCGGTTCTTTGTATTTAAAATTAAAATCTACTGTTTCGGTTTGAAACCGTTAAAAAAGAAAAAAAATCACACTTAGATTTTTTTATTTTTAAAATTAATTCCTTTTAAAGGAAAGTTAATATTAATTTTCAACATTAAATTCAGTAATTATATCATCACCTTAAAATTTATTAACATAAATATAATTTATAAATTGTAAGTGGAAAAAGATGAAAAAAAATAAAAAATATTGCTCCTCATTTAAATGTTTTTAATTTAAATTTTTATATCTTATAATATATATCTTTTACATACAAATTTTATAATGTTTATTGAAGATTTATTTTTTAAAATTCTCAAATAAAATAAAAATTTAGAAATAGAGTTGAATTCCATTTTTTCTCCCTCTCAAATTTAAAATTATAGAAATTAAATTCTAGTAAAGAATTAAAAAAAAATTTTTGTTATAATTTTTTAGTAAATTTGAAAACTATTTATTTACTCTTTTACTCTTTTTTAATACTACTACTTATTATTAATTTTTTTATTTAGGTATAAGTAATAATTTTTTTTATTTATGTAGAAAATCAAAAAGGTTAAAAAAAACTTGAAAAAAGTTATCTAATTTCAGTCTTAAAATCGTCTTCAAAAGCTAGTGAAAAAATAAAAAAATCTTAAGGGAGGATTTTAATTTTTTAAAGGCAATTTTAAACCGGTTTAATTTCGTTTCATCTTTTTAGAAAATAAAGTTCTGAAAATCAAACAAGAAGAGCTGGTTTGATCGGGAACCAGGCTGTGATCAAGTCCAAATTATATAGAAGAACCAAATATTTAAAAACAGATCTAAGTAGGTAAAAATCGGATCAAAATCGGCTAAAAATCTATTCGATTCAATTTCTGAATTTTTTCAGAAAATATGAGTTTTTTTTTAACATTTGGGCCCTCTTAAAAATTAGCCCACTGATTTTTTAATTTTTGGACCTCTTTATTTCTAAACCCAAAGTCCTACAATGTTAATTAAATGAAAAAGAATCATATATTTTATAGTAATTAGTTTTTTTAGTTTTAAACTTATTCATATTTTATTTTTTAAAAAATTATTTACTAATTTTTATTCTTTTTGTAAAAGGCAAATTTGAAAATGTTTTTTATTTCAGTTGAAAATTTTTTTTATAATCTATATTTTCAATCTTATTTAATAAATATATTTAAAAATATTATATATAAAAATTCAGTTGAACCGTATTAAACTCAGTCAAACCCTGCGGTTTAATGAACTTCTATCTTTACCAGTTTATGAATCGGTTCCGGTGATTCTAAAACCAGCTCATGCCTATCTATCTTCCAGAGATTGTGGAGGAATAAGGTTTCTTTTCATGTTTGAGAATAATTCTCAAATTTTGGAATCAATCCAAGAGATTTAGTCCAACCAATTTATGTGCTGCTAATGGCAATTTGTTAATCATTTTTTAATTCAGAATATTAAACATATGGAGAACTTAAATGTAATTATAAAGGGATGTAAAGTGCTATTTATCCATTATACAAGATAATGATTGTGTGAATCAATTTCAAGAACCAAGCCTCTACATTACAAATGTCACATATCTATAAAGGAGGAATGAATTTCATCGGATGTACCTAAATTAAAGAGGCAGTCACATTGTCAAACTTAAATTCAATTTGTCACGTGCATATATATCAACTTCTATTGAGCTTATTTTCAACCTGTGTTCCTTAATTTTGAAGTGTATCAATTTACAATACAACATCTTAATTTTGCCATTAAGACTGACCAAATTTATATTTTATAACACTAAAAGGACTTATATCTATTTTCGTTCAAAAACACTAAAAAAATGACATGGCTTGCTGAAATGAAAAAAAAAAAATTAATGCCAAATCAACGAGGGTCCTACTGATTGTCATCTTCACCCACCTCTCCATCCATCTCTCTCTCTTCCTCTACACCTCTCTCTCTCTCCCCCTCCCTCTTCTTTCTCTATTTTCTACCAGCACTGCTCCAACTAAAAACTCTAAAATCCCAGCCAAAATGTGAAATTCACGGTAAAATCTAAAAAAACTAAATAAGTTCTTGGATTTTGATTTTAGGGATTTTGCCTGATCCCATAATAAGATATGAAGCCATAATTACTGAATCTGTCATCAAATCCAGCAATAGTGATTTTCAATGACAATAATTTATGGACAAAACAAAGAGATGTATTTTTTTTCAATTTTTTAAATAAGATGCCATTTAAAAATTAAAGATTTATTAATAAAGGAAAAGAAAGATAAAGAGTTAGATCCGTTGAAGCATCAAAGGTGAGAGAAGTTCTCCATCTTTCTGGGTATTGCTTTTTGCAAGTTGTTTTTTTTTTCTTTCTTTCTTCCCTTTTTTTCTTTAAATTTATTGATTTTTTTTTGTTCTTTTCATTTGTTTTGTGTTGTTTCTTTCAACTTTTTTTTTTTTGGATTTTTTTGCTTTTTTTTTATAATTATAGCATATAAATAATATTCTTTCTTATTTCTTAAAAAATTTTTGAAAAAGTGAATTTATTTTTAGAGATCTGTTTCATAAACATTTTCTAATTTGATTAATGGTTGGAGATAATGAACATATCAGTGGTTCCTCATGAATAGAAAAGTAGGGAGAAAAAAAAAAAGAGGTGTAAAGGTAGGTGAAGATAGCAATGAGCGGAATCCATGCTGATTCGGCATTAATTTAAAATTTTTTATACAGTTCAGTGTGCCGTGTCATTTTTTCGATATGTTTTTTAACTAAGATAGATAAAAGTCCCTTTAGTGTTATAAAAATATAAATTTGATCAATTTTAAGTGATAAAATTAAGATAAGGTATCATAAAGTGATACACTCCTAACTTGAGACACGCGGGTGAAAATAAGCCTATTGAGATAACAATAAAAGAAAAATGACCGAAAATCTAATGTGGAAGGCCTTAAAATAAAAGTAATATTTATCTAATACCACATCAGACTAACTCAACAGTCCTCTCTCTCATGATCTCACTCTTTCTTTCAACTTTATTTTTCTCTCTCCTATTCTCTCTCTTTCACGCAAGGCTTGAACATCATCCTTTATGGCAGAACATCACTAGCACCTGCCTCACCAAATCTCCTACCTCCATGTGCCACTAGTTTTGCCCTGCCACCACCACCACTTTATCATCTTCCCTGAGGAACCAAATATATCTTCTATGATCTATATGAAATGTTTTTAACTATTTGATCTTTTGTTTAAGGAGAGGAAAAATAATACTTTCCTCACTTTCTCTTGCTTTGTAAAGAGACCCATATCTTAATTTTCAAGATTTGTGCTTTTTTTTTTGTTTTTTAGAGGGTTTTGATTACATATGTTTGCCTAGTGCGAGAGTTCTACTTCTCAGATCTGTCACTTTAAGGTTGCATGATCTTCTTTTTCTTCTTTTTTTTCAAGTAATTGAAATCAAAAATTGAGACAGAGGTAGTGGAGGTGGTGGCAATGGTAGAGATGGAGCTAATATTTTATTTGCTTATTGATTTTTTTTTCTTTGTACAAAAAAGATTTTAGTTTAATATGTTGGTGGGTCTCCTTTGAATAGAGAATGAGAGAGGGTTTTGTTTGCTTGTTTGAAAATTGAAAAGAATTTTTCTTTAGAATTTATGTTGTTTGAGGCTAAAGCTACAAAAAAATCCTAACCTATACATGTTGCAAAATCACTCTAAATCCACTTTCGTTCCCCTGGTACCTCAAATTGAAATGTTTATTAATATTACCCCCTCCCCCCCAATGCAAATTGTAATTGGATTTTGAATAAAAAATTAATAAACGTGGGTCCCACAGGACCAAGTTTGGTTAATTTAACTCAATACGCTAGAACTCACCATTTTGACCAAAAACCTAGTGTTTCAATTACTGCAACTCCTTCACCCAAAAAATCCAAAATCCCTAAGTATCATCGTTTTCTCTCCTCCTCCTTCTTCATATCTCGCGATAACCTAAATCCTCAATAGTTTGGCCATTGTTGTTTTTCCTTTGTTAACTTTGTTGCTTTTTTTTTTTTCTTTTCTTGTATCCTTGAATGCACTAATGGAATCTGAAAGTAAAGGTAGCACTGGATCAGTGGACTTAATTGTTGCTCGATCTGGACTGAGATGTCGATATAATCTTCTCGTCTAAATAATGACATCATGGAATAGAGCAAATCTCGATAGACGATTTTATTGATGCTCATATTGGAGAAAGAAGGTAAAGTAATAAGAGTTTGTTCCTATCTTTTCTTTTGACTTTGGTCTATCACCTACTTATGGTAATTTCATGTTCACTGTTTCAAGAAGGGGATCCTAAAGATTGTGGCTTCTTTAGGTGGATGGATAGTGAACTCCTACCTAGGAGCATGGCGATTGTGAATAACATGTTTGCAAGAATTGATGCTTTGAAAGGTACTGTGCAGATTTTGAAGGAGAAAAATTTAGAGCTGAAAAGAAAACTGAAGGAGGCAAAGAATATTGCTTCTCACTGCTAGCAACAATACACTTACTTCTCAGTATAAAGTAGAAGAGGAAAAGAGGGCGAGTTGGTTGAAGTGTTTCTGTATAAGAATTGGGTTAATGTGCTTGATGTATTGGGTTATGCTTACGTAGAATTTCAATTATAGTGAATGTGATATTTTGTTTAGTTTTGGTAGTAGTTTTTATGTCCAAAAAGAGTTAATGTGCTTGTTTGTACAACCTAACTTGCTATTGAATGGAAAAGCAATCATTTGGCTATTTTGTTATGTATATGCAATTGCAATTGTTATATTTTTAGAAAATGTGAATATGATAACAAGTCTACGTGTAAAGAAAATAACAAGCAAGTCATTGTTAGGAAACTACTTGCATTGTATTAATAAGAAGTGATGTACTACTTGTATTATATAATTAAGCCTAATTGCTTCCTTATCACAAAAACATTCCTAAATTGATAAGTCAACATCCACAGCAGAGTACCAAAATGAATATTGCACAAAGAGTATCCTGTAACTGATATGTTAGCTACTGTTGATAAAAAAAATGATATAAACTCATTTTTCTGAACAAAAAGTATCCTATAACTGTGAGCTGTTAGCTTTAGCTAAACAAAAAGCATCCTATAACCCCTAAAACAACTGAGTCAATTAATCTTGACTTGAATTTGGTGGAGGTTAACTTAGGTTAACTGTGTGTTGTGGTTCTACAAAATTAGTAGTCTCCATCCTAATAGTGGAGCTTGCATTTCCATCCATTGTCTTATTGTTCCTTTTAACCCTCAATTTCTTCCTTGCAACAACTTTAATGGCTTTCAATCCATGTACAAATTCAACACTTGTTCCTCCTGGCATCTAGCAGATTTACAATATGCAAATGACTCAGCAATTAACACATTCATTTGCATCAAACATTCAAAAATATAATACAAAGTAATATTACTTACCCTTATATAAATATTACCACTCTCATTAAAGATTTTGACCCCATATCCTTCTTTAACCTGGTCAAAAGTTACAAACACAGTCCATATTATACAATATGTAATGCATTGGAAAAAAAAAACATCTGTTGTCACTTATGAAATGCCAACTACCTTTGCTTTTTCCTTTACTTTTCCAAATTGATGGTCCCTCTGCTTGTCTTCTTGTGAAGCTGGATGCCACATTTGATTCCTTTAGTGGTCTCTCAACTTTTCCCTTACATAATACAAACACCTAGATAAGTTAACACATGTGACCACCAAATTATGAATACAAAATTGAATTTGCATAAAAAATTACCCATTTTTTTACTCTTTTAGCAAGTGATTGGTTAATATTTAGGCATGATGTCTGGTTGTGACCATGACCTAGATAGTGTTGACATGTTATTATAATGCATTTTCTACTCTTACTTGTTGTGGTACTCTTCTTTGGAGATTCATCTGGATCCTTCCTTCTATTCTTCTTTTGCCTTTTAGGTTTCTTAACATAATTAGGTGGCTGAATTTGTGCATCTGGCATTAGAGGCCACATCTCTTCACCACCCAATGGACATAATCCATACTGATATGTGTTTCTATATGCCTCAACATTCAAACAATCATAAACATAGTCTACTATCTCATGCCTCATGAAGTTAATACAAGAGATGGAATGATAGTAGGGTACTCCAGACAACTGTCATGCCCTGCATGAGCATTCTTTCTTATCTAGCTGAACCAAAAAGGCTTTTTTTTCCTACTTGCATTTGAAAATTATAATCATCTGATGGCCTAGGAACATAGCTTGAGGTACCCAATTTGGCATTCTCAATTCTTTTCCTTACTCTGTGCCCAACACCATTCCCCCATTTTTGAACAAACATCCTTTTCAAGTAATCAATCTTGTCCTTATGTCTTCCAACATAAGTATGAGGTGTTTTGTCCTTCCTTCTCCAATGTAGTCATTAAAAGTCTCAGCCATATAGCTTGTCACATCAACAACTATAGGAAAAGTTAACAAAAAAGTTCTGTAAAACTTTTATTTATCTCTCTTTAGGAAGTCCTCTACTGCCTCTGAAGAGATATCATTCAATTCCTTTATTTTTCTATTGAAGTCAACCTCATATGTTGCATAAATAGTAGCCCAAAAGGCTGACTTGTGTCCTTCACCCCTGTGTTTCTTCTTCCAGTTAGAGTGAATGTGATTAGCACAATTTCTATACTCAGCATAGGGTACAAGATCCCTAACAGCATTCTCTAGACCATACAAATTTACTCAAAAAATTTAGTAAATGCATTAACTAAATTACAATATGAAGAGCTTGTTTTCTTACCTTTTGTTGGTCACTAATGATAGTGAGGCCAAGTTCAACACCAACATTGAGGTCCTCAAACAGCAAAGTCAGAGACTAATGCAAACTATCTTATTTCTCTCTTTTCATAACGGCCCAAATAATAGGGTACATTTGGTTATTGGCATCCCTTACCACTACAATTAATAAAACTCCACCCAATATAGTTTCAAAAAGCATCCATCCACACAGAGACAAGGTCTACAACCATCTAAATATCCTTTTCTCAAAGATAAAAACCTAATGTACAATCTCTGGAAAACATTAGGACCCCTCTTATTCCCCTCCTCACACTGAATAGTAAAAGTACTTTCTTTATCAACTTTTTTCAACTCAGGAATGTAGGATCTGAGTTTGGAGTAATGTGCATCCACTAAACCACTCAGTTTGGCCATTGCCTTCTTTCTTTCTCTATAACAAGTGTACATATTCACAGTGACAACATACTTCTCATTCATATCCCTTATCATCTTATCCACATGATAATTAGGATCCTTCCTTAACTGTCCTAAGAGTTTTAAAGCCAAAAATTCAGAATTTGCTTGCTTATTTCTAAATGATTGGAAACAATTATACTCTTCCATATAACTCGTTATCAACCAAGAATGATTTCTTGCTCTGGGAATAGCATATAATCTCCAAGGGCATTTCCCTTCACACCTATAATCAACCTTCTTTTCCTCACTTTTTTTCCAAGAAACATTTGAAGCCATTGTGAATTACAAATTTTTTTACAGTCATGTTCATCTCTTGCTTACTTTTAAATATCATGCCTGCACTAAATTGCAACTTACTGTGATTTATGCTAGGATAATACACATATTGTCTTTATTTTCTTTCTCACCTTTAATTCTCCTTCCTCACTGCTATTAGTTGAAGAATACTCAGCATCAAATGACTCATTGTCACTAGTTTGAGTAGGTTGTACTGGTCCATCAGGAAGCTCTACATTTTCCCCTTCTTCTTGTCTTGGCAGCTTTAGATACTCATCTAGTCCTAATCATTCTCCATTATCAATGACAACCTCCTTCAGTGTTATCTTATTTCCCCTTGCTACCAAAAACTCCTCACCATCTAAATATTCTGCATTAACTTCACTATCTTCACTCTCTTCTTCTTGGACTATATTTATTAACTCAATAACATCTTCACCATGATCACTATTTCTATTATCATGCATTATTGGTTCCTTATCCAAAGCTTCCTCATCTGAATATACATAGTTGACATTATCATAATTATTATTTTCCTCTATCCTAAACTCAGTTTGAATGTAAACCTTGTGCCACCGAAATTGCTTCCCTCTCTCTAACATCAACTTCAACTTAAACTTAAAATCATTTGTAACAAGCTCCAATGTCAACCATGTTGTGTGGGGTTTGTAGTACCCTATTTATTGTACCTCACCACACCCATACCCTCTAACCTTCTCACACACCTCAGAATATGTCATGGTCCCAATTTTGTGTATCCCATTCTTTCAACCTTTTCCCACCAATGTAGTTTATCCTTCCACTTTTTTTGTTTTTCTCACTCATTCTACCACCCACCCAAACCTCCAAGGGAAACCTATAAAATATGATAAAGAATACACAAAAGCATTAACAGTGATATTTAATGACAGTAATACTCAATGTAAGCAAAATACTCAATGCAAAATGCAAAGGGCATCAGAAATGAGAGCAATGTACATAGTGTCAGTCGCATAAGTAAGGGATATTGTTTGTAAGAAAATAGTACAACAAAAAAAAATTCTAATGGGCAATCAACATCTCAATAAAGGAATCCACATGGGCAAGCAACAGTACTTCTATAAAATCAAGCAATAATTTCGCCAACCAACATTAATTACTACATCGTAAACAAAATTTTTATACATTGAAACAAAAATAAAATTTTACTTACGATTTTCTCTTCTTTGTCAACATATCAGCCAATGTCGTTGAAATCAATAATATGAATCACAGTATTGACAATGACAGCTGCTACTCTCTTTCACTTCTAGGGATTTGGGCTTCAAACTGTTAGAGATTTAGGTTATTACGAGAGATGAAGAAGGAGAAGAAGGGAGGAGAGAAAACGATGAATTTAAAAAAATAAAATTCAAATTCCTTTTGATTTTTTAAAAAAAATAAAAAAAAATCTTGAGAAGAGATGATTTATATTTTTCATATTTATTTAAAAATTTGAATATTTTTATGTGAGAGCACTTCTTATTTTGGTTGAAAAGCCCCTTTAGGTAGTCTTAATCCCGAGAAAAAGAATAGCTTAATAATAAAATATTATCAAGTGAATCCCATCCCATTCAAAGTAACTTTACATGAAAGACCTCTACATCAGCCAATTTGCTGGTTATCAGATATTTTTTCTTTTATTGATATATTTTTACGTGAAATTAAATTTGAGGTGTAATAGTATAATACAAGTATGAATGGTGAAATTAACCCCATAAATGAGAAAGAAAGAGCATTAATCATATAAAAAGAATCTAAGAAATTAATGGAGTGGTTATGGCCTTTTGGACGACTCACCTCTGTCAAATGAGATAATGGAGGCAGCTTTTCTATCAAGCACAATATGCGTATGTTCAATTCTATGATGGGACTAGCGATTCAAAAAATCATTTTTCAAATTTCTGCATAGTGTTATTCGTCTTGTAATTTCTGTCACAAAGTATTAGTAGATAGTGTAAATAATATAGAAAAGATATTGTCTCCACGAGGATTGAAACAATCAACTATTAAGTTCTTTTAAATACTTAGTCATCAGAAGGAATTAAAAAATGGTGAGAGTTGCAGAAATTAAAAGAAAGTAAATGGCAGAACTTCGTCTCTCGATCCATTGCTCTGCTACATTATAATCGATTCAATTTATTAAGCCGCCTGGCAATTTGATGGTAATAAATATTAATCCATTATTAGATAGCTAGATTACTCACTTACTATTCGTTGCCTTCGCTTGAAAAATGTGTGGTCGTTCTATAATTCCTGTAAGGGACTAGAGATGACATTCGCCTTTATCGGTTTTATTCATTTACATATTGGATTCATTTATACCAAATAAGAGATAAATAATTCCTAAATTGTTAAGAAATTTCCCATTCTTTCAACTTGTTTCTACTTTTTTTTTTTTTTTTTGAAGAAACATTAGGAGTGATTTCTTTCTTTTAAAATACCATTTTTTTCAGAAATACAATACCAGGGAACATTGTGCAGAGGAAGGACATAATAAATGTCCTAGTAGAAGTTGTTCAAAACAAAAAAACAAAACAAAAAGACAACCGGACAAAATCTGACAATCCCTTCGTTGTAAATACAAAATAGTACGTTTTGCACATCATGTAAAGAAAAATATGAAAGTTGAACATGAATCAGTGTCGAGAAACAAAATTTAGCATGTCAGAATAATCTAACAATCTAGTAACTTCTCCCCCAATAAGTCCATTTCTTGGCAGCCTTTCCAGATGCAAAGCATTTAGTACCTGGATAAATAGATGAAGGGATAACGTTAACGCAATAAAGAAAATTCAAAAATTATTTTTAGATAACACAATAATTAAATTTCAAATCCTACAAGTTTCCATGTTATCAATCGCTTGTACATTTCTGACCAGAACATTAGAATCCATATTTCTTGTTAAACAAAGTCCAAATGCCCAAAAATATATTTTGATATCCATGTGGATTTTCTTATTTTGATCGATAAAGCAATGTTATAAATATGGCAATGACTTGATGAGTTCCAGAAGCATCAAGCACGTTGGCAGATTCTAAGAAAAATCGACGGAGTTTTCAAACAAATAATATTGAACCAAACGACCACTATGTGAAACTGTGGGATAGTACCTTCGGGCAGTTCCGGCTGGTCAAATGGAGTACAAAGGCTCTTGGCAGCTCCCATCTCACCTCTTGTTCGCTCTTTCACATCTTGTTCCACCTCCTGCAGAATTATTACAGAATAAAGACATCTTTTAGGATATCCAAGGAGGATAAAATGCAGTTTGTTTATTGAGTCTAAATCGCCCGAAGTCAATCATGGAAGAAATTATCATGATCCTAATCTTCCAAATGCAACACAAGGTATGGATTTGACTTTTGATCTCAAATTGAAAGTAAGGGATTCCAATGTTGGTTTTATATGGACTCGGGCTCTCCAACCTCATGACCTAGCTTTTTAGCATATGGTTCTCCAGAGGTTTAATGTAAGAGAAACATAGAAAAATTTGTATTTACAACATCATACCGCCTCATCACACCAGGGAGCTAAGATCATTTTCCTTTGGCTCAGAGCCTCCTTGAATTCATCCCAAGTCTTCACAATTTGAATGCAAGCATCTCGCTTTTGTTTCGCAGCATCAAACAGACTTTGTTGAACATCATCCAAAATATTTTTCACAGACTCAACCAAATTGTCCCTGCTTACATCTTTTTTTGCTGCATTGTCACGACGAACAGTTCGCACCTAATGGAAGAAAATATAGTCTTAGCATTTAGAAATTGTAGCTATAGAAGTCTGGGAAAGTACGTGTAGTAAACTTCAAAAAATGAAAACCACGCACGTGGAAGAAAGAGCACCAAAAAAGTGGCGATAAAGTGGCACACCTGATTGTGATAAAATCCAAAAAATGAAAACCATGCACGTGGAAGAAAGAGCACCAAAAAAGTGGTGATATAGTGGCGCACCTGATTATTTGCCAAGTCTTTTGGCCCAATTTCAATCCTTAGGGGAACACCTTTCATTTCCCAGTGGGAATACTTCCAACCAGGTGAGTAATTGTCTCTAAAGTCAGCCTCTGCACGAATCCCTGCCTCACTTAAGGCATCCACAGTTGCAGCACAGGCATCAAAGATTCCTTGAGTATTAGCATCTTTGTAGGGCACAGGAACCACAATGACTTGAGCAGATGCCACTCTAGGTGGCAGCACCAAGCCTTTGTCATCTCCATGAACCATCACCATCACCCCAATCTACACAAGTAAGAAAGACTACAGAATAAAATTCGTAATTTCATGGAAACTGGCCAATTAGCAGAAACAATCCATTGTGGACAAATGAATCTACAGAAACACATTAAATATATATATACAATAATATAATGATGGAACAAGTCCAGAATCTTCAATGGATACAACAACACTGGAATATAGTTATCATCTGCAAGTTCATCCTAACAACCCAAAAGAAAAAGATAACAGAAACATCACATTTTCAATACTGAAATGCGTTACAGAAATAGTAATTATACAAGTTGAGATAAAAAAAGAAAGAGTTAGCAAAGTTTACCGTTCGAGTACTATAAGCCCAAGAGTTCTGCCAGACCATACCCTTCTCCCCCTTCTCATTTTCAAAGTTTATCTCAAACATCTTTGCAAAGTTTTGGCCCAAACAATGAGAAGTTGCCCCTTGTATACCACGTCCCGTGTTGGGGATAAATGCCTTGTATACAAACAAAAGTAAACAGCTTCAAAATCAATCAAGGACACAACATTATCCCTTTCTACACAAGAAGTAATAAATACCTCAACACTAGTTGTGTAAAGTCCACCAGCAAATTTCTCCATCTCACTTTTCCTGCCTTTGATTACGGGAATAGCCAAGAATTCTTCATATATACGCCTATATAATTCCAATATTTGAAGTACCTGATGCATGCCAATTGAACAGATGCCAGACCATGAGTAAAACTCTTAACTAAACCTTTTGCTAATATGAATTACCAGATTAAAATATCAAAAGCGAACAAATATCTTCATATTAAAAAAAAAAAGGTTGGATATTTAGAATCATACACTGCAGCCAAAAGATTAGATTTTCCATCTATGGTTATGGGAACTTTAATATGAACAGCTGAAAGTTAAAATCCAAACATAAAAGAAAGGATAATAGACCCTTGCAGTCCAGTGCCTCTCAAGGTTCCTTGAAAAGTTATGAGTGTGAGAAGTAATAGTCATGCTGTCAAGTGGGAATGTATGCCACTTCCCAAAACTTGACCAGCTGACTTAGAAACTGATGGGCTCGAATAAAACTCATGGACTGTCATGTCCCTGTCTTTTGTGAGACACAAAAAATTTGTTGTCAATAACTTCTATATTTTTTATCTGTTTCCACGAAATTCCATTGAACATTTTTTACTTCTGTTAGGACTGGCAATCCCTCAGTTTCATACCTCTTCATCTGCTTCTGCCTTTGTTGCAAATGCAGTGTGTCCCTCCTGCCAAAGGAATTCACGGCTCCTAAAAATAGAAGTGCATATTACCATGGATTAACTTCTGTTAGAAAAGGATATCAAAGTATTATGAAATTGTTCTGCAAGTAGCATATTGGACAGACCTAGCATGCACATTGAGATAAAAGCTAGGCCAAATAGTTTATCATTGGATTGTTATTAATTCCCATCACAGTAGTAACTAAAAAGGTTTCTGCTTACAGGTTACATAGTATAAGTTATACTGCATAAATTACATGGCTGCCTAAAAGTTCATGCATTAACAAGGAAAAAAAAAAAACAATTACACAGATTACCTAATAAATGGAGTGGGATTGCTGAACTCCCAACGAACAACATTGCACCACTGGTTAAGTTTCAAAGGCAAGTCACGGTGTCCCCTTATCCACTTTGAGAAGTATGGATACATGACTGTCTCACTGGTTGGGCGAATTGCTATAGGAATTTCCAAATCAGACTTCCCAGATTTTGTCACCCAAGCTACCTGAAAAGGACCACATACCGTATAGTTAACATCTATGCTGCACAAAAATGAAAACGTGGAAGTGTGGAAACACGGAAACGGACACAAGGAAACAGTATTTAACAAATATAGAAAATGGAAATGTGGGGAAACATGTAAATATAAAAAATATAGGGTTACATTTATAAATATAAAAAATAAATTATTACAAAGCATTAAATATATTTAACAACAAGTCAAGTCCAATCAACATTTTATCATATCCGAAAGAGAAAAAATGGTTTACAAAATTTCATAATTATAAAAAATATAATTATGAATTTGTATTTGTTTATGTATTTATTTAAATTAGAGAAACAAGTTTAGGAGAGTTCCACTTTATGGAAACATATTTCCATGAGCAGAAATGTGTTTCCAACAAATTATCCAATTTATGGAGACGGCCTCAAAATGTTTCCAAGGAGTTTCCAAATGTTTCCATATAGGAAACATTTCCAATACGTAGAAACGGTGGCCGAAGAAAGTTTCCATGCAACATAGAGGAAAAGTAAATGATCAAGAGGATAAAAAGAAATCTAAAGTTTGCCAACCTAGCATCCTTGTCTAAAGCATGAACATGTTTCTCACTTGACGAAAAAAAAAAAAGAAAAAGAAATCAGAGAAGTACTAACTGAACTTAGCAAATCCTTTTGACTTTTTCTTATCCCTAGATAAATTTCATGATAAGAACTATTCCTACAAGGAAATAATGTAGTGCAGAAACATTTTTCCATCAGTAGGAACTCCCATTTAACAAGAAACATTTTCTGCAGACTGTCTTTATACAATG
>CANUEP010046658.1:0-12022 GCA_947857235.1 Jatropha podagrica | reverse complement strand
TAGAGAGAGAGAGAGAGAGAGAGAGAGAGAGAGAGAGAGAGAGAGAGAGAGAGAGAGAGAGAGAGAGAGAACAACTTAAAAGAGAAGTTATGACAAAGGCGTGGGAGAGAGAAAGAAATAAAAAGAATAATAAATATAATGATAAAAAAAATTAAAGCAAAAACCCTAAAAGAAATTTAAATAAACAAATTGACACAAAAAAATTGCCTCTAAAAAATAAAATGAAGTAGAATGAAATAAAACAAATAAAAAAATAAAATAAAGAAACAAACGAAAATAAACAAAAAAAATGACTGTTTTGTTTTGTCTAATAAAGATATAATCTAATGGTGACATTAGAATTCTACATCATAATCTTATATAGCTCTTTTAGACAAAAAAATATTTTTCAAAGAAACATCCACATAGAATAAGATTTTAGAAACATAACACAAAGTAGGTTTTTCAATCTCAAATATAGAAAGCATTTATAACATACTTATATAATGTTCTGAAGTTAAGAGTTTAGAACTAATATATCCAGTTCTCTTCGAATCAAGCAAAATTGGCATTCATTTAAAGGTTTAGTGAAAATATCTGCCATTTGCTTTTTAGTAGGGATGAACTCAATCACTATATCACCTTTTTGAACATGATCACATATGAAGTGATGTCTAAGCTCTATATGCTTTGGTTCTAGAGTGCTAGACTAAATTTTTAGATAAGTTGATAGCACTTATGTTGTCACATTTGATTGAAACTATTTCTAATTTCAGACCGTAGTCTACCAATTATTATTTTATCCATAGAACTTGTGCAACATAGCTCCCAACAACAATGTATTCTGGTTCTTGCTAAACCATGATATAAGGGCGTTACCTAAAAATTGGCAAGTTCCAAACATGTTCTTTCTATCTATTTTGCTTCCTACAAAATTAGAATCACTATAACCAATAAGATCAAATGTATCACATTTATAATACAACAGACCAAGATTATAAGTTCCACAAAGATATCTTAAAATTCTTTTGACAGCAATTAAATGAGATTCTTTGGGTCATAATTGAAATCTAGCACATAAACAAATAATAAAGTGAATGTCAGGTCTGCTTGCAGTTACATATATCATACTTCTAAACAATTTAATATCCACATCCTTTCCATTTTCATCTTTTTCTAATTTTGAGGATAAGCTTATTGGTGTGCTACATACCTTGGTATTCTCCATTTTGAAACTTTTTAATAATTTTTTAATACACTTGCCTTGGTTTATGGAGATTCCATTTTCATATTGTTTAATTTGAAGTCCAAGGAAGCCCACATACTCATTTCAAACTCATCCTGCATAATCTTAGAAAATTGCTTACAAAGAAGGTCATTAGCAGAAACAAAGATTATGTCATCAACATAAATTGCATAACTAGAATATCAGGTGCTTTGTTTTTAATAAAACATATAGTATCCACCTTTCCTCTCGAAAAACTGTTTTCTAACTTTCATACTAAGCTCTATAAAGAGTTTTAGTAAGTTTGTGAACATGGTTTGGTTTATCAAAAACTTCAAAACCGGATGGTTGTTCTACATACACTTTTTCATTTAGAAAAGCACTTTTCACATCCATTTGATACAATATAAAGTTTTTAAAACAAACAAATGCACAGCATTCTACTGGCCTCAAGTCTAGCAATCGGAGCAAAGGTCTCATCAAAATCGATGCCCACTTCTTGGTTGTAACCTTGAGCCACTAATCTCACTTTTTTTCTCACCACATTACCATGTTCATCAAGCTAAACACCCATGTTCATGAAAATCGATGCCCATTTCTAAACACCCATTTTGTTCCAATAACAAAATGGTTTTTAGGTCTAGAAACAAGTTCCAAATTCGGTTTATCTTAAACTGATTTAGTTCGTCTTGCATCGCAAGAATCCAATTTTTCATCATTTTAAGTATCTTCTAAAGTCTTAGGTGTTCTAACTGAGGAACGAAAGCAACATTACCAAAATATCTTTTAAGTTGAGCTCTAGTCATATCCTTTCTGAAAGGTTGTTAATGATGTCCTTTTGAGGATGATACTTGTGGAATCACCGCTCTTTTGGTAAATTAGAAGCTCCATTTTCTGGTTCTATCATTTGACTTTTAGTTATGTTCTGATCTTTATGTTTATTTTTTGGTTCAGCCTGATTATCATTCTGCTCATGTTTTGGCTATTCTGACTGCTCATTCTACTCATATTCTGGTTGTTCTAGTTGTTCTGACTGTTCATTCTAGTTTTCTTTATCAAAATCTACAACATTATCGTTTTCTAAAATTCTAGAAGGGGAATCAGATTCATAAAAATAACATGGATAGATTCTTCTACAAATGGAGTTTTCTTATTAAAAAATCTATATGCTTTAATATTACTATAATATCTTAGAAGAATTCCTTGATAAGTTCATATGACTTATCCTTATTTTTAAAGAAGAGTGTATAGGTGAATCTAGAGTAATCATCAATAATGACAAGTGCATAAGATTTACCTCCAAGACTAGAAGGACTAACGAGTCCAAACAAATCAAGTTGTAGCAATTCTAAAGGTCTAGAAGTAGAAACCATTCCCTTAGATTTGAAAGATATTCTGGTTTGCTTGCCCAATTGACAAGAGTCACAAATGTGATCTTTTTCAAATTTCAACTTTGGCAAACCACGAACCAAATCTTTCTTAGACGGTTTAGAAATAAGGTGCATGCTTGCATGTCCAAATCTTCTATGCCATAACCAACTAGAATTATCAATTGAAACTAAGCATATCAGAAAGGTCTACTAGGTATATGTTTCCAAACCTTTTTCCCATAAAAAGAGTTTTGTTTTCATGCATGTTTTGAACTTCACAGCAAGAGGGTTCAAAGATCATTCTTCTATTTTTATCATAAATTTGACTTGCACTTAACAAGTTATAATGTAATCCTTCTACTAAGCATATATCTTCTATTAAAGGATTAGAACCTACCACACCAATACCCAAAATTTACCTTTTGCTTTGTCTCCAAAGCTCACTCTACGTCCCTTCTTCTTTTCTAATCTGGTGAATTTCTTTCCATCACCAATCATATGCCTAGAGCAAGCGCTGTCCGTATACCACATTTCTGCTCTCATTTTAGTCTTTAAGCACACCTGAAAAGATCATGCAGATTTAGGAGTCCACATGTATTGGGTCCTGGGGGGGTTAGTGGTAACAGGTGTATTCATTTTGCCATGATTTTTATTTTTGTTAAGACTACTAGATTTTTCAAAATAATTATGATGTTCTAATGTTACAACATTAGAAATGACATTTTTCTTAATTGAAACATGAATTTGTCTTGAAGTGCTATCATAGCTAGAACTTGTCTTTTCTTTTAAAAAAAGGATTCTAAAATTGACTTTAGAATTCTAATCTCAGTTTTCAAAGATTCATTTTCAGAATTTAAACTTTATATTTCTCTTAAAAGTGTTTTAGATTTCTAAAAAATTTTTCATTACATTCTTTCACATCTTTGATATCTATAATGAGATCTTTGCATATAACTTCTTGATAAAAAACATCTTTCAAATGATCACATTCAGTTTTCAACATCTTGTAATCCTTCTTTAGAATTTTATGTTTTTTAGCAAACTTTTGAAATTCAGTATAAAGATTATTATAATTATCTAGAAGATCACTTTCGAATTCAAGTTCAGAGATACTTACATCGCTTTCATCATACTTTTGGCCTATTGCATCTGCTTTGCTACTTTTAGATTTATGTGTTAAAGTCAGAGTGCTGATTTCTTTGGAGTCAGAATCAATAGTGGCCATCAAATAGATATTTGCAATGTCCTCTTGGTCACTTTGACTTTCAGAATTAGAATCGTCTAAGTCACTCCATGCAGCTACAAACGCCTGCTTTAGCTTTCCTTTCTTTGACTTCCTTTTCAACTTAGGACAATTAGGCTTGATATGGTGGCTTTGTTGCATTCATAACAAACCACTTCAAAAGATTCTTTCTAGGCAAGTCACTATTTTTAGGTGAAAAATTCTTTTTGATAAACTTTTTCTGTGGCCTTCCATCTTTCTTATAGAACTTCTTGAATTTTCTAGCAACAAGAGCTAGATCATCACTATCAAGATCAGAAGAACTTTTTTCACTAGAAATTACTTTCAAAGCCAGTCCTTTCTTTTTCTTATTTTCTACAGTCAAAGAAGATTTCATCTCTTCTGAAACAAGACCTCCAATCAAATAGTCACAGGTCACTAGAGTCTCTTTATAGTCCATAACAGTTCCTATAGAATCCCATATTTTAGGTAGGATTCTAAGAATTTTCCTAACAAGCTTATATTCTAAAATTTCCTTTTCAAGATATCTCAAAAGATCGACTATATTTATAAATCTAGAATTTAGTTCAGCTATAGCCTCTCCTTCTTTCATGCTAAACATTTCATATTCTCTCCAAAGGATATTAATTTTAGATTCTTTAACACAATCTATTCCCTCATAGGTAACTCTGAGTTTTTCCTAGACTTGTTTTGCAGACTTACATCTAGAAATTTTATTGTACTGTGTTGGATCTAATACACAATGAAGAATATTAATTCCTTTTACATTTATAGAAATGTCAATCCAATCAACATCAGTATATTCTTCTTCTGTTTTTGGAATACATTGACTTTCAATAGTTTTCTTTGGAATATGGAGACCAATAATGGTGTTCCTCCAACAATTTATATCAACTGATTTTATAAAGTTTTCCATCATGATTTTTCAGTAAGAGTAATTAGAACCATTGAACAGTGGTGGTCTAGAAATAGATTGACCCTCTAAAGATGTAAGAGGAAGTGGGGCTGCCATGGGATCTTATCTCTTAAGTGGTTAAGCTTAGATAAGTCAAGAGCCGAGGCTCTGATACTAGATTGTGTGTCCTGTTTATCTACGGCACAACCCAAGAGGGAGGGGGGGTGTAAGGTCCATATTTCAAAGTCTTTTTCGGTGTCAGTAATAGTGCTTAGCGGTCTGTGAATAGTACTATTAGTCCGATACTTGGTATTATTTCGGTCCGAAAAAATTACCACATGCGTCTAATATTATAATAAATATTTTTGGAGCATGTTTGCATGATTTAGGTGGATAGGGAATATTTCATGAATATTTTCGGAGAATTGTGGCAACTAGGGAATATTAATTTTATTGTGGTATATTGAGGAATAAATGGTGAATTATTTTTGAGGAGTTAATTTAATTAAATTGAGGAGTTAAATAATATTTGGAAATGAATTATTTGAGAAATATTTGGAGCCATTGAATGAGATTACCTAAGACTTAATCATGGCCATTGATTTAGCATAAACCAAGGAAGCAAAGTTTGACTTTGCTACTTAACCCATCAACACCTTCTCTCTCCTTCCATCTCCATCTTCCACGCCAACTTCAAGCTCTCCTTCTTCTCAATTTTCTTTCATTTTTGCACCACAAATCACTACCAAATAATCTAATTAAATCATAGAATCTTGATTAAACCATAGTAATTAATTAGTAGAAGGTTGAATTTGGAGTTCTTAAGCCTTGGATTAGAAGTTGCCATTGAAGGTGGTAAGTTGTAAGTTTTGGATTTTGTTATTTATTAAGTATAATTCTAGGATTAGCCATGGAGTTCATGCACTAAACCATGCTCTTCTCTTTTCTAATGTTAATTTTGATTTTAATGGGCTCTTTTTCTACTTTGAAGAAGGCTAAGGAGTAGTCTTTTTATGCTTGTTTAAGCTTAAAAAAAAGGTTAGTGCTCTATTATCTCATTTACCCATTCAAATTCTTAAGTTTTCTATTTCTAGGTTTTTGATGAATTTTTGTGAATGTGTGTGAAATGTGTTGGGAATGAGATTTTAGTGGTTTTAATGAGTTTTTCTATGAGTTCTAAGCATGGTAGAATGCTTGGAAGGGAAGGGAAGGGACTCATCCCTTTTCCCTCCAACTAGGAGTGGCCAAAACACTCTAGATGAAGGACACCTTGTGTCCTTTATTTTTATGCCAAATTTGAACTTGAATGGGTTTTGAATTGTGTTTTCTTATGATTTGTGAAATAAATTTGGAAAGAAATTTTTTCTTCCTTTGATTTTGAGACATGGCCGAATCATGTCATGATGAAGGATATTTTGATTTTCTTGATTTTTAAGCTTGATTTCGATTTAAATAAGCTTACTAGCAAGTGATTTGGTGATGGTTTAAAGCTTGAATTTAAATTCTAATGTTCAAGTATTTTTCATGATTTAAATAAGGTTTTGAAATGGTGAATTTGGGGTTTTATGATTAATGGTTTGAAAAATGAATTTAATGATTTTGAGAAGTAGTTTTAAGTTGATGTTTAATATTTTTAATGGAGGCTTTATGAAAGAAGGGTTTTTATAAATGTGAATTGATTTTGATGGATGTTTTACAAGTTGTTAATAAAGGAATTTTTGAAATAATAAAGGTTAATTCTTAAATGAATTAAGTAAGGAATAGTGAAGGGGAAATGAGATTATTTGTGGAAGAATTTAATTATTCTAAGCTCTACCATATGTGATTGACATGTGGTATGATGAGATTATTGTGATATATGAGCATGCTCGGGTTATCAGCCCGTATTATTGGTGGAGCTATGGTCATATGCTAGGGTTATCAGCCCTTATAAATAGGCGGACGTGCTTATTATTGTTGTGCTTGTACAGACCACGGTGGTCTTAGGCCATGATTATGTAATTGGTGGGTGGCGCTTTGACAAGCCACGATTATGTGATTGGTGGGTGGCGCTTTCACAGGCCACGGTCGATACTAACATTCTTTTGGTACCGGTATGAGCTTTAGTATTATTATTTGATTATTTGTTTGGTGTATGAATGATAATATATTTAGTTATCTTGAATGGTGAAATATTACCTTGATTGTTAATAGAACTATTATAATCTCTAGAAGTGCTGCATGATTATTGAAATAATTTGGAGTTGAGGTTTGGAGGTCGATATTAGAAGTACTTTGTTTTCCTTGTGAGGCAAGTTTATTTTTAGGGAGGGACTCTTGTGAAATTTTTGTAGGATTTTCCCTAAGCTTTTATTCATTTATTTTTTTAAAAAAAATTATTAAAATATTGCTCACCTCCCTGGAACAACTTATTCACTTCTAATACATAATTTGAGTTTATTTGGTGATATAAGACGGTGTTTCGGCACTGAATGTGGCATCTTCCGTCTGGTTCTCCGGGATTGGACAGTGAGTGTTGCTTGGGGAGGGGTGAATTGAGTTTTCTAAAAATTTGAAAATTTAAAGCACAAGATCAGAATTCTGTTTGCAGCAGAAATAGAAAGCATTTGTGAAAGCCAGTTATCAAGCTTAGAACTTTCTCACAATGCTGTTGCGAGTTTAGAATGACTCTGGGAAGAATAGTTATTGTGTTTAGAACTGTTTCACAAAGCTTATATAAAATTTAGAAAGACTTTGTGAAGAATGGTTATTATGTTTAGAACTTACTTCACAAAGCTTATGTAAAATTAGAAAACTAATTTTAATTCAGATTGTGAATTATGCAAGATTGTGAATTAGAACTTGGTATAATCACAATGCAGAAATTCAGAGTTCTAATGATCCATAAAGATGAAACTCATTTATGTTTAGAAACATGAGCTTACTAACAACTTAGCATTTTTAAAAAGATTAATAGTTGTGTAAATAGAAAATAATCAAGCAAAACTTCAAATAATAAAAGAGAACAAACATAGAGATTTATAGTGGTTTGACAATAACTCGCCAACATGCACTCTTTAAGACTCATCTTAAAATCCTCCACTATGTTATCTCTTTTCAAGGGTAAGAGACAAATCAATTTTACCAGAAAATAGATCAACACCTAGATCTAACCTTTGTCCTACTAGATTTCTAAAGGTTCTAGTCAACCTTTAACCTTTTTGTTTTTGCAGAGAACAGAACTCACATCAAGACATTAAATCCCACATAAGGAGAGGGTCATTTGATGACCTATCATTCCATAGCTTTTGACCTAAGCTATTACAAAAAAGTTTTTTGTTTAAAATCCTCTAATCCACAAAAGATTACAGAAATCTATATAGACAGAGAGAAACACAATTATAAGCACAGAAAGAATAGAAAATAAATTTAGAAAATAGAATTAACTTTCAGAATTGTTATTCAAAAAGAGTTGTTATAAAAATTTCTTTTCTCTTAAGAATATCTCATGAAGTAAATAGATGAAAAGAAATAAATGCGGTATAGAGAGAGAGAGCTTGAAAAAAAATATCTCTTGAAGAAATGGACTCTTACTCTTACACAAAACCACCATGTTTTCAAGAGAAAGAAAACAGTTTTATAAGACGGATGAAGATCCCGTTTGAAAATATTGTTTTAATGAATATTTTGACTTTCCAAAAATATATATAGAAGATAGCTTTTCCAAAAGGAAAAAAATCAATGAATCTTTTAGAAATACTCATTTATTTATTACAAAAAATGTTTAAGTCAAAATCTTTTTAATTTAGATAAGTGAATTTTAAAAGATTAAAGATTTGACTTTTCTTTTATGTCAACTTTCGAAAATATCTCAAAAAGATTTTCAAGAGAGATAAAAAGAGATTTTGTGCTTATAAAAGAATATTCTCTCTATCTTACAATAAATCCAAAGATACTAACCCTAAAAGATTTTCAATAATTTTCAAGGTCTTCAAAGAATCTTGGATTGTAAGAACTTGCCTTCTTTAGCATTTTTCATAAAAATCTGTATAAAACAACTTAGCACATACAATAATATTAAATTTATTTGCTTTTTATAGTCATCAAAATCTCAAGATAAAATTGACCCTTGAGCCTACAATAAATAAATGCAGTTCTATTGTGTGAGTTTCTCTAATCTTTAATAAAGCAAGATCTCTAAAAAATGAAAAAGAAAAGTCTAATAAAAGCAACTAGTTTGATTTTTCGCTTTTCACATTGATAGTTCTCAAGAATTGAATGTTTAGGAGATGAATTTTCCAAGCAAAACTTCAGGAATCTAGAGGAAAAGGATATGAAAAACCTCCAGATCATGAGCTAGCTGATGTCTCGTATCATGTATTTTAATATTACTTCCTCTTGCATTCTAGACTCATTTAAGAATAGTAAATGTGTTGTGACAAAAGGAGTTTGTCACGTCTCGATCACTGTACCCCTTTGCAATAGTATATTTTCTTTTTAGCCTTTTACATGAAAAATTATGTTGATTTGCATGTAACCATTGGAAATACTATGGAGATTTAGGTACAATATCATCCCAAGCTCTTCAAGTTATGGCGCCATGTTCTTCTACTTAATTTACTATGTTAACATTCTTTTTGGTAATGTCCTGTGTGGGTCCCATTTTATATATGGTACAACCCAAGAGGGAGTGAATTGGATTTCCTAAAAATTTTAAAATTTAAAGCATAAGATCATAATTTTGTTTGCAGCGAAAATAGAAAGTATTTGTGATAGACAATTATTAAGTTTAAAACTTTCTCAGAAAGCTGTTGCAAATTTAGAATGACTCTATGAAAAATAGCTATTCTGTTTGGAACTGCTTCACAAAGCTTTTATAAAATTACAAAAACTCTATGAAGAATAGTTATTATGTGTAGAACTTATTTCACAAAGCTTATGCAAGATTAGAAACTAATTTCAACTTAGATTGTACATTATACTTTAGTATATAAGGACTTATTAGAACTTGGTATAATCACAATCTAGAAATTCCGAATTCTTATGTTCCACAAAGAAAAAATGCATTTACTTCTAGAAATAAAAACTTATTAACAACTTAGCATTTTTAAAAGATTGACAGTTGTGTAGATAGAAAATAATCAAGCAGAACTTTAGAAAATAAAAGAGAATCATAACACCCATCGCCCAATCCCAGAGGACGAGACAACGAATACCACATTCGGTGCCGGAGCACGGTATTATATTACTTAATAATTCTAGATCATATATTAGAAGTGGCTAAGTTATTATAAGGAGACAAGTAATATTTTTTTTAAAACAAGTTTTAAAGGAAATTCTTATGAAAAATTTGCAAGAGTCTCCCCCAAAAATCAACTTGCCATACAAAGAAAACAAATCACTTCCAAATATAATCCTCCAAACCCCAATACTACAAATCAGCATAAATAAGATTCGTAGCACTTCTAAATATTTATATAAGGCAATCTTAGGTAGTACCACATTGTAATGTCATCCATTTTCAAAATCAGTTACTAATAATAATACACTTAGAATTCATATAAAAATAGTATTCTTAATTTACTATATACTTCACTAATTTACAAGCTTTATATCTACAACTTCAATCTCTTACAATATTTTTATACATGCTATAATATATCCTATACATGTCCTACCCAAAATAAAGTATTCTTCTCTGATGCTATGCCTTCAGTCTTCGTATAGCACCCACCGCTCTTAACTTGCGCGTGATAAAAATTGACGCACTGAGTATAATACTCAGTGGTGCTAAATAACTTAAAAATACCATAAATGAGGTTGCCTAAGCAACAAACTTAAAATATAACTTAAAATACTTAAATCAAATATAAAAATATCGGAGGTGTACAAATCAAGTTAAATATTCTCAAAATCATAAATAAATTCATTCTTAAAAATAATTTCATAGTTTGACAAATATAAGAGAAATTCTATAAATACCATATATTTCCTTACTTTCAATTAAAATATAGCAATATTATTTTTAGCATCTGAAACATATGCTTCATATCTTTCATTATATTTTTTGTTTGGGGCTCAAATATACGAGAAAAAATAATAATAGATTTGATTCCATATCATAACATATTTGGCCTAGGGTCGCTAACCATAACATAAAGGCATTAAAGCCTACCTATAAATAATAAACGCGTCCGCTTAAACATAAGGCATTCAGAGCCTAGCGTATGATCATAGCTTATATCATATTATATTGGCATCAAAGCCGAGCATGCTCATCTTACATAAATGAATAATATCATACTACATTTCAACCAAAGTACATAAGAGCCCAAATCATATGATTTCTTCATAAATCATCGTATTTCTTATAATTCATTTCCTAACAAAACTTTCATAACTTAATTGTTTTTACTTCAAATTTTCTTAACTTACATCTTCATTAAAATGCCAAAGTCATACTTATGAAATTCAAAGCTTTTCTTTTTCAAATATATACTTAAAATACAATTCAAAAATACTTAAGTAAACCTTAAAATTATTACTTATAGTCAAATGTTCTTAAACCCCTTCCTTCATTTTTTTAAAAAAATATCTTTTAAGTTGTGAAAAGTTCATAATAAGCTTAAAACTAAATGTATCAAATACTATTCAAAACATAGTTAACTTAAACTTATTTTTCTTAACTTCTTTAAAAATTATAACTTGTAACATTTACTATTTTTCATACTTATACAAATCAAAATTTATACTTATAAAATATATACTTAACATAACTTAAGAGGCTTAAAAATCAATTAAAAGAAATAAAAACAAGCCTTACCACCCTAGGGTGGTTCGGCCTCCATATATTCACAAGGGGAGGATGTATTCCTCCTTCAATTAGTCTTAGTCTCAAAATCAAAAACACTTATATAAGTCATTAAAACCTTTACTTATACTTATTTGATTATAAAATCCAATTTACACAAAATAAACCTTCTTTAAGTCTTATAAAATTCTTAAACATTTGTAACACCCACCGCCCAATCCCGAAGAACAAGACGACGGATGCGACATTCGGTGCTGGAACACCATCCTATTCTACTCATTAACTCCATAATGCATATTAGAAGTGATTAAATTTGAGTGTGAAGCAAGTAATTTAATATTAGTAATCCTTATTTGATTAGTATTACGTATTTACATTCTTAATCTAACTAGTAATCCTTATTTGATTAGGATAATGATTCAGGTTTCCTTGTCTATAACCATTACGTAATCCTAGTTAGATTAAGAATGTCCTAGGCTAGAATTAAGGAAGTATTCTTGTATAAATAGGTGGTTGTATG